>JAOVVF010000004.1:18773222-18784271 GCA_028565595.1 Duopalatinus emarginatus
TTGCCCAAGGACCCTTATTGGTGTAGCACAGACTGGCTGCCCAGACCAGGAATGGAACCCAGGTCTCTCACATGGGAGCCCAGTGATGTTACCACTGTACCACACCAACCATCATTCACATCTGGCTTCCTTTCAGAGTTCTGACCCTAGTGAGTGAGGATAATAAATCTTCTTCAGGAAGGAAATCCTGGTGTCCAAAATTTGGTGCAAGTGTAAATAAAGTAGGAAGATTATAAAGTGTACTCATACGGGTGTAATACCAAGGAAGACGTCAATACATCGCGATAGGAAACTTGATAAAAAGTATGATAAAAAGCGACATGCCTTGAAAGTAGATGAAAACAAATAGGATGAAACTGTCGAGGTGTGACAGAACTGTAAGAGTTCAGCAGAATAAAATGTAAACAAGTCCAGCACTAACACGTCAACACAAGAATGCGGTGTTACAGTGGAGTCAAGAGAAACAGTCATAGAGTGTGGATGAAAGTGATATTCAGTGATGTGCATTGGCCAAGATGATGATGATGATGATGTATTGTATCATACTAATGAAAGTAAATAAAGAAAGAAACTGGTACAGACCATAAAAAAACTGGTACAGATTGGTGGTGGTTTGTTTAGTTGGCATTCCAAGGGACCCCTGGTACTGCGAACGTCTCTGACAGGTGAACACTGTGTGTGCCTCCTTTCTGACCAGTTACACCCGCTCATGTCCTGTATTCATTCTGATGGCCTCTTCTAGCAGGACAACGAGGAACCATACATATGTAGACATGCCAAATTATGGTAGAGGAACAGTAAGTTTGGGGATTTTTGCCATTCCCACCTAAGTCACCAGGGTACCACTCCAGTGTATTTTTGGCCATGTACATTATTCTGTCATAAAGTAAATACACAGTTTTCATTGAACTCAAAAAAATAGGTTTGGCAGTGATGAATTGTTGTTTCAAGATCATGGCACATGGTAGCACAAAGCGAGAGAGAGTTAAAGCTTTCTCCAGTGGCTACGTCAGTGACATAGTCAGCAGCCAGATCACAATCCTATTGAAAATTTATGGTGGAAATAAAAAAAAAAATGCAAAGCAGATCTTTAAACTATTATTCGGGAAATCTGAACTCTTGATGGAGCTTGATGGAGATTATTGTTGTTTTTTTTTTGGTTTTTTTTTGTAAAATCCAATCAAGCTGTCATAAAAAAGCCCAATGAGGTGCTAAATAAATAAATAAATAAATAAATAAATAAATAAATAAATAAATAAATAATCCTCTACTAATTGTATTTTCCCCCTTTTAATTGCATATAAAAATCCCATATATAACTGATTGCGTTTTTATTTAGATTTTTTTTTTATTATAAAAAAACTTTTTTTTTTTTTATAAACTATATGCACTAAAAAAAGTCTGGTGGATTTACATGAGAATATATGTACATAGAATGCAGATATTAAACTTTACTCATAACTATGCATTAACGTTCTACATGTACATAAATAAATCGTTTTGAGTAAATAAACTCGAAATTGAAACTTTAACATTTACAACGCAATTTTTCAGTGTGCATGACCATCCTCTACTACATTCAGGCTGACTTTGACACCAGTTTGTCATATCTGATTCATTTCCGGTGTAAAAGTGAAACAGGACGTGCGGTGTTGCATAATCAAAAAACAGTGGTGACAAATGATTAATCAATATTTCGATCGATCAGATTCAGAAATTCATCCCTCAGGTACAAAATTGATTCTATAAAGATTAAAACGTGCTGTTTAACTTACTTCAGTTAAAGTTACTGTAGCAGTTATTAAAACTGTGTCAGTGGTAAGTAAAAGTTGAAGCTGTTCCTTTAAGCTTTCCACCAACTACAGGATTGTCTTCAGGACAGATTTTTTGTTTGTGATTTTTTTAATGCTTCATTTACGTAAAAAATAGTAAAAAATTTGCTTTTAGCTATTAACTACTAATTGTTGGCAAAAACACCAGTTCCCTGTTGTGTTTTATTCCTTATACAGCCTGCATAAGTAACCGGCAGTACAAACCTGCTGGTCTAAGCATTCCTGAAACGCTCCAGTGATAAACTTTCTTGATAACCCCCAGGCAGTGGAAGCTCTATTTTTCTGTCCGTTCTTGGCGCTAATCTGGAAGATTATTCCTAAACAACCCATTTCTGATGCTTATCATGCATAAATATTTATTAAATAAAAAAAAAAAAACTAGGCTATGTTAAACATGCTGCGTTTATTTTTATTTTTTTTGTATCTTAAAGCGATGGGAAAAAGAGCTTTTACTGTTTTTGGCCATTTTTTGTTACCACAGAAAACATGGCACATGTGCAACATGCATTCCCTGCCTTTTCCTGTAGATGTTTTTATTATAAGATTAGAGGAGATGGTAGCTTACTTGTGGCACTTACTAACCACAGTGGATACCCCATTTGATGTGGTGTATGCTGTAAAAATTTAATGCCTAAACATTTCAGTCGAGTGAGCGGGGCTATGGTGGTGTACAGTGTCGTAATTGTGCTAAATAAGCTCTATTATTGCCCTTTAAACTTGTAGTAGTTCGGGTATTTCTGCTTTATATGTTAGCGTGTGCTCTGTTACCGAAAACAAGATCATTATTGTTGTGCTGTACAGCTGCTTTGTATTTCTTCCTGTGTACAAGTCCAGACATGCTGATTTGGGTACATTCTCTTCGCCTGGCAGAATTTTACATAAGCCTTACAGCTGGAATTTTTTCACCACTGTTCATCTTCTTCGTCGAAATACAAATGAAAGGCGAGAAAAAACTCGCAGTGATCTGGTTACATAAATCTGCACACCTTTTTAACTAACACAGAGTACCGTTTGTAGCCTTGTATTGCAGACTTAAGTCTTTCGAAATTAGTGCATCTGGAGATCAAATCGCTAGAGGATCTCCTGTGCGCAGGTTGTGACATGCAGGGAGTAACCAGAACATTTCATTTACTTGTTGATGGTGGTTTTTATGAGTTTTATGGATGAGCGCAGCACATTCACTTCCCGTAACAGCCGACATAAGATACGAAACCCTGACTGGCCTACATAGCCAAAACTAGGACAGTTCCACAATACCCAATGGCATCGCTCAAAACCGGATGCGTACCCAGAGTCCTTTGTGCTTTGTGTACTGCTGGAATTTACCCACCATCATTTAAGATACACGGGAAACAAACATCCAGGCTTTTTTCTGACCTGGCACAAAGGTGGTGGAATGAACTCCCAGATTAATACAATAGCAGAATTACTTGCTGTCTTGTCTACACAGGCTTTGCACAGTTTAGGTTATGGGACTTTATGTAAGTTTTGCATCTAGTACTGTGTGGCTAATTTCTGGCAGTATCCTGGCTTCAAGAATTTTGATCTACCAGCACTGGATTTAGTTAAAGCACTTTTGTAAGTCACCCTGGATAAGAGTGTCTGCTAAATTCCATAAATGTTAATGTACGTTTTTTTCCCTTACATAATATTCTCAATATTTTTTTTTTGAGTGAAAGCAGCCCCTTTTAATTTGTCTGGCCATAAATAATTCTAAATAAATAATAATTAATTAATTAGTAAATAATATACATAGAAATAATAAAGCATAACACTGATTATTTTTTTATGTCATGTATATAATAAAAAATAATACAAATTCTGAGATCTTTGCCGTTTAATAGTATGAATTAAGAATACTGTCCTGATTTTTGGTTATTAAGAGCCCAAATCCTACGGCCAGTCAGGCAAACAAATATGATATAGTGCTGATTAACAATTAGCATCTCTATATAGGAAAACAAGTAAAATAGGGATTGATGGGAGTCCATTCAGTCTACCTCTATTAAAGTGGATCAATGATCCAATCTGTGTCCAGAGATGTCATGTACAGCTGTAAAACACTGCATAATATGTTCTTATAATAATAATAATAATAATAATAATAAAGTAAGGAATAAAGAATGATACTGAATAATAAACTGGGAGTTCAAATTGTTTGATTGTTGGTACAAATCCAATGATTAAGCATGATGAAACTCATTTCTTAAATTAAAAACCTAAGTTTGCGTACTTTTACAGCATTTGTTTTCACCCAAAAGGGGCGTCGTCATTCTGATGACAGGGAAGTGATGTGTAATATATCTGATGTTTTGATAATTCGTTTGTTCTCTGCTCCTGGGCCTTACCTTACATGGTTAATGAGCTTGATGCAGACGATGGCTTCGATAGTCGGAAAAAATAAAAGGAGTAATTCCTACAGAAGCAGCTTATCTGTATATGGGGTTAATCAGAATCACTGCACTAATGACACATGATTTGAACAAGCCCTACAGAAGAGTGGAGGTTATTATAACAGCAAAGGGGAGGGAATCTATATGATGGTATAGATATCGTCTGGCTGTTCTCCCATATAGTGCCGTGTCCAACCAACTCACGTCTAAGTAACTTATTTCTAAACCAGTAAAAAAAAGAATAAAGAGTTTCAGTTGAAAGTAACCGGTGCTGACTTTATTCTCAGGGTATTTCTAACAGTCATACACCTGTACACATAGTCCAGACAAATACAATGAGTGTCTGTAGTTCTGTCTGCCTTATAAACGTTACTTAGGGGTGATAAGACATCGCCCCTCCTTCTTTTTATATTCCAAACCCTCGTTTGTCCACCATTACTCTGGTACATTTCCATTCTGACTCTCTGCCAGTTAACTTCTGGCATCTGCCTAAGCCTACATTTTTGTCCCCATGAATAGGATGGATCTAAGAGTGAGAAGTGATTATATTGTTGACTCTGTAACCTCTTTAGTCTTCTATCTGGTCTAGGTTTTCAGAAGGCTAGAAGCTTAGCTGATATTTTAATGTCCATATTCATCTTTTTTTTCTGTTTGAGCCTTCATGAGGATGATCCGATCTGCTATTTTAGCTGTAAACCACCCTAAGTTAGTGATATTTATTGTAAAAAAAAATGTTAGTGTCTTAACTAAGTCTGATATTAAGTTTGATTGCTTGAAATTTATACACTGTATGTGTACGTGTGTGTGTGTGTGTGTGTGTGTGTGTGTGTGTGTGTGTGTGTGTGTGTACAGAAATACTGACTGCTCTAAAATTGCCCAATTTCTCCATCTTGCAGGGGTTTTTGTGATCTGTTGGACACCCGGCCTTGTTGTTCTCCTCCTGGATGGTTTAAACTGTCAGCAGTGTAATTTGCTGAAGTTTAAGCGCTGGTTGCTTCTTCTGGCCGTCCTCAACTCCGTCATGAACCCCATCATATACTCTTACAAGGACAAAGAGATGTGGGCCACTATCAAGAATTTGCTGCAGTGTGTCTGTAACGGTACCCGTCGCCAAAGGTCATTAAAGGCCAACACTCCTGCGACCACGTCGAGCACAGAAATGAACACCAGTCTACGTGTCTGAGGGTGAAATTAATATCCGTGCATATTAATATCCAGAGTGTTGACTTGTCATGTACAGGTTTTTTTCTGAACAATGTCATGCAAAAAAAGCAAAAAAACAAAACAAAACCCACTGGTTCTCTCAAATTGTCATCGGCATGAGGTCATTAGACCCTGTTGAAAATATCAGAAAATAGAGTCTAGTAATGTCTTTTTTCTCTTTGCCCTCAATAATTTGTGGTACTGTATTTTTTTTTGAGTGTGATACAAATTGTATAGTGTGTTATCATTGAGCCTGAGTTGCATTTTTTGTATTATTATTATTATTATTGTTATTATTATTATTTTTGTATATAAGTCTTTATTATAATAATAAGCACTTTTTATTATATCTGTAAAAACAGGCAGACCTGTGGACTTGTAACTACTGTGTTTTATTATTGTAAAGCTAATCTTCTTAATGCTTTGAATATAAAGTACAATTTGTTGATACGAATGTATTTCTCCATTTTATACGGACTCACAAGGGCCGGGCGTTCCTTAGGAGCACCACCATGTCCTCAACGGGACAACGAACAAAAACCAAAAACAAGACAGTCACTCCCACTGGGAGCTTTAAAAAAAATAATGCATTAATTCAACATCATTAACCTCTTTATCCTGTTCAGGGTTGGGAGCAGACATACACCCTTGTATGGGACTCCAGTCTACTGCTGGCTTTTCGTACTATTATTCAGTAACCTCTGCTTGCCTTGACAAGTCCCAACTGTATGTTATGACATTCAGAGTCATAGTTTTTACTCTGGAACTGACTCGAGCTGAAATGAACTGTTGTGCAACCTGCATGCAAACAAAAAGACACTTCATCTTCCTGTGTCTCTGTGGTTAGCTGTGTCTAGGCAAGTCATTCCTGTATTTCAATAAAGGAATCGTGAGCTAGCCATCCTAAAATATTATGGACACGTTACACACAATGCTATAAAAAAAAATACAAAAAGATTTCTTTAATCTGGCGTTTATAATCCGTGGTGAGAAAGAATCCTAAACGGGCCCAGACGTCGCCGTAAACCTGTCTTTCCTCTTTTACAACGGTGGGATGGTCTGAGATGCATCACTCATTACCTCAGTCTGATACAATGCATGCTGTGGCAGATTAACTTTAGCAGGTATTGCAACACTCTGTGTGTGATAACTGTAAGCATTATGTCATATACTGAAATCTCTTGAGCCTTTGTTGAGCCTAACACCTGCACTGTCTCTTCTGTGCTTAGGAGTAAATCACAGGGCTATGTTCTTAACATGATCTTCTGCGACTCTTTATCCTATGAGTCACGTCTGTTTGCTACGTTTATGAAGTGTACAATTGGCCCTTCCTGTAAAGATCGCAATCTAACAGTAATTTCGACCAACCATGTAGACAGAAAGGGTGTACACACGCTGAAAACACACGCATCCGTGCTGGGTATCTAATGAGTCATTTAGTGGGCTGTCTCTTGAGATGTCAAGGTGAATTGGTCCTTTTGGGTCGAGGTGCTTTCCTGATGACGATAAATTGCTAATTGGGTGCATTTAGAGAAAATTGGTGGCTTGTGGTAGCTATGGTAACTGTATACAAGTGTTTGTTTGGGAAGATGAAAAAGCACAAGCAGGTACTGTATATTCAGGAATATTTTATTAGATGTCTAATCCACCTATTACTACTAGACTTTTTTATCATTATTATTTCTAATTTTTAACTATTTTTTTTTTCTAATTTTTTTTGTGTTCCTCTGTCCTCTCTTCAGCTCCTCAGAGTAAGGAACTACAGAAACGGAAGCAAGGAAAGGAAACTTTTAAATGAGAAATATTAGTATTAATATAATTCTTCCTGACCCTGTTTCCTTGCACTCTTATCTTAGTTCCTCGGCAATACGAGCACGGAATGGGAAAAAAAAGAAAAGAATTAAAAAAGGCATAATTAATATAATTAGAAGCATAATTAATATAATGAGTCTGCCATTTATCACGTCTTTGTAAAGTCTTGCCAATCATCTGTGCTCTGTTATTTTGTCTGATATTATACCAGATGTACCTGACATTTTGCCATTGTGTCATGTATGATTACTGTGTCTTGAATTGCCCCAGTAGCTAGGTAGATTAGTCATCTGTCATCATCTCTGCTTTGAATCCTGACTGTTTTTGGATAACGACCTTTCCCAACCTGGGTGCTGTAAATAAATTCCAGTAAATGAATCCACATCTTATACCTGACTCTGATCCAGTGGAGTTTCAGGTTTTTTTCACTGCCTCAGACATGTTCCTAAGGCACTCAGACACAAAGCATTTTTATTTTAGTCATAGTTTCAAGTTGATGAAAATTACAAACTGGAAATTATTTTGTTTTATGTTATAATTATGATATAACATTTTTGTTTTTGTCCGTTTTTGTCATCGTTTTAGTTTTCATCAACTAAATTAACCTAATGTTCATTATATTTGTTTATGCCTTTGTTATCACATACTAAAATAAAACACTGGTGCTCAATATAAGTTTATGTTTAAGTAGAAGTACTGTAGATAGTAGATCTCAAAAGTCAACATTCACAGAAATACTCCAGACATCATGTCTATGCAAAAGTGTATTTTTAATATAAAACCTAAAATAAAATCATGTGTAATGGATGTCAGATCTGAAATGAAAGTAATTACCATGACAACCCAAAGATAAGTTAATAATTAAATGTGCCGACCACAGAAATAAGAATGAGGTCGACAGACGGACCAATAAAATTTAGATCAGTGGTTTAAACTATACTGGTGGTGTCAAAGTAGCACCGACAGATGCACTGTTACTTTTAACAATAATGTTAATTTCTTTGATTTTTGTTTCAGTTTTCTTCCTTGTTGACTAAAATTTTAATAATGTTCGTCATTTTTGTTGCTGTCAAACAAACAAACAAAAAAACCCACTCGTTATCTGTATATATTTCTATTTAAGTTGAAACACAACAATACTGCAGACATCCTGTCTATGTAAAAATGTATTTTTAATACAAAATGTTGAGTCGATCACAAAAATATGTGTTAGTGATTAGTTAGTGATTACTGTGAAAATCTTAAATAAAGTAAATAATTAAGAGCAGCTTGACCGCCGGTGTCACAGGTAGCGTGTTTGCTAGACATCTCCAGGGATCTGGGGTTGTGGGTTCGATCCTCACTCTTGTCTCTGTCTGGGACGAGTTTGGAGTGTTCTGTTCCCCATGTGAGTTTTTCCCAGGTGCTCCGGTTTTCTCCCACCTCCCAAAAACCACACATGGTAGGAGAATTGGATGTGCTAAATTGCCCTAAGTATGAATGTGTGTGCATATGTGGTACCCTATGATGGATTGGTGCCCTATCCCTGGGGGTATTCCTGGTTTGTGCCCAATGTTTCCAGTTTGGCTCCAGACTTACCATGACCCTGATGGACTAAGTGGATAAGAGAATGACTGACTGTGACTTATTGCCAAAGTGGCAACCACAGAAACGGACAGAGTGATGGATAACCACAGGTTGTGCACAGGAGTTCTGTCAGGCTTTATATGTTTTATACCAAGTACTGTATGGCTCATATCTGACAGTATCCTATCTTCAAGTACTTCAAATCCTGGTCTAACAGCACTAGCTTTGCATATTTAAGTTAATGACCAAACACTTTCATACGTCATTCTGGAAAAGAGTGCCTCCTAAATGCCATAAATGTGAATGTATATATGAATAAGTGTTATTCTTGTTATATATGTCTTTGTATTATATGATCAGTAATGTTCGTGCAGGCTGAAGGTCAGTAACGTCTCCTTGGGAGAGTGGATTAGTGTGGGCTCTTTGCCTGATTGAATAATTTGAGGGCTAGCAGCGAAGACAAAAAGTGCGGAGCCATCAGCAGCTGTTTACCAAGTCAGTCTTCACTAAGAACCCACAGTGATGAGCAGTTTCTCATGGCTCTGTACTGCATCCCGGCTGTCTTCTTTCTCCTGGTAAGCCTCGGCTCATAACTCGTCCGGCTTTGTGTGGTTGAGTTGGGTTGATATATCTGAATAGGAGCTCTTTTTGGGCATTAATTAATTATTTTAGTGTAATTCAATATCAGAGCATGTATTTTTTTAGGATGTTGTCTAACGTCTGAGCAATGATTGCGTTTCTGAGACACTGAGCACAGCTCAGTCCGGCATATATGATTACATTGCTTTTGTTCCTGTGTCAGGAACACTTGTGGTCAGCATGAAGGGTACTTTAGTGAATGCGTCTTTGTGTCCAGTATGCTGCCATTGACAGAACCATAAGGTCTTGCATGCGAAGAGTTTCTCGGTGATGAAAATGACCTAAAATGGAAATTATTTTTGTTTTAGTCATTCCAGTCAATTTTTGTCATCCTTTTAGTTTTAGTCAACTAAATTAACATTATGTTCATTATATTTGTTTTTCTTATCACCTATGTTAAAAAAAAAAAAAACACTGGTGCTCAGTGTATGTTTATGTAGTTGAAATACAAAAAAGTACAAAAGATATAAAAAGTGAACATTTACAGAAATACTGCAGACACCATGTCTATGTAAAAGTGTATTTTTAATGCAAATATTTGGTTTTCTCCTACCTCTCGAAAAACACAAAACACACATGGTAGGCGAATTGGATGTGCTAAATTGCCCTGGGTATGAGTGTGTGACTCAATGTGTGTGTGCGTGTGTGTATATGTGGGTACCCTATGATGGATTGTTGCCCTATTCTGGGGGGGAATTCGTGCCTTGTGCCCAATGTTTCCAGTTTCCAGACTAACCATGACTCTGATGGACTTAGTGGATCAGAGAAAGCCTGACTGACTGATTGACTTATTGCCAATGTGGCAACCACAGAAATGGACAGCCTGATAAAATTTCCTAAACGTTTATTCAACATTGAATTTTTATATTTTATTTTTCCCTTAACAACAAAAGCTGATGTCATACACCTCACACATCCACACCATAATTTCCTTACAAATGAGACAGCAGGCAACACTTGGTGCTTCCTGAAGGCAATGGTCAAAGCCAGATTCCTACCCAGCGCTCTTTGTGCTTCCAGTATGGCTCAACTTGACTGCCTGTCATCCGAGACACTTAAGCAGACAAGCATCCAGACTCCAGATTCTCTGTCTTTGCACCAAAGTGGTGGAACAAACTCCCCCTGAGCATCTGAACAGCAGAATCACTAGCTGTCTTCAAAAGTCAACTGAAGACACACCTCTTTTAACCTACCTTTGCACTTACAGCAGTTATTGTGTTCACTGTCTTCTTCTCTCCACAGGTTGTACATAGTTTAGGAGGTCTGCCAGGCTTTAGTATGTTTTATATCAGGTTCTGTGTGGCTCATATCAGGCAGTATCCTAGCTTCAAGCACTTTAAATCCTGGTCTACCAGCACTAGCTTTGGACATCACTTTGGAAAAGAGTGCCTTGTAAATGCCATAAATGGGAATGTGAATATTAATAAGTGTTTCTCTTGTTATATATGGCTTTGTATTATATAAACGGTAATGTTCGTGCAGGCTGAAGGTCAGTAACGTCTCCTTGGGAGAGTGGAGGTAAGTGTAGATTAGTGTGGGCTCTTTGCCTGATTGAATAATTTGAGGGCTAGCAGCGAAGACAAAAAGTGCGGAGCCATCAGCAG
>JAOVVF010000004.1:18819715-18833068 GCA_028565595.1 Duopalatinus emarginatus
GGGCTAATTAATGTTAGGAGATCTATCAGCTAGCTTAATGATAGCTATCATTTAAATCTGTTAAAAATACACCACAATGCAAGAAAAGGCATCTAATTAATGAAAAATGAATGACATCTCATCTCATCCACGTGTTCCCCGCTCCTACATTAAAAATGCTTCCGACGCCAGTGCTTCCACGTCAAAACAAGCAATACTTGCCAATCATGGGCATGTGGAAACTGATACCTGACGTTGCATTATCAATTTCTAAAGATGTTCAGGCTGTCTGCAGGTGACCCTTTGTCCTCCTTTAATGGTAGCTGTTGCATTTCAGGTGAAAGATGTTAGATGGGTGGGAACTGGGTATGACTAATATTAGAGAGAAAATCAGGTTGTCTTTAGTATAGGAGGTATTTCCTGCCACAATTAAAATTAAAATGAAAAAAATCAAATGAAAATGCAAATACCATTTTGTCATTTCTTCTTCCAAACGTGTGCACAATTATCATGACAACATTAAAAATTAAAAATGAAATAAGTTCATTTTCAATGACATTTTTCACTCAAGCATGGGTCAGCAATGACAAAATTAAAATGAAAAGTAAAAAAATAAACTTTGCTGGTATTTTATGGTTAAATTTAAGATGAAAATGGGGAAAAGAAAATTCAAACACCACTTTCACCTTGGTTCTTCTTCATGAACTGGATATTAAAAAATAAATAGTCAAAAATAAAATGAAAATAAAATGTGTAGTTAGCTTTTCTTTTTCAACTACAGTATGCAACAGACAAAAGAGGAGGACAAAATTAAAAAAAAAAGAGGACAAAATTAAAATGAAAATTGGAAAAGTGACCGTTTAAGATTCCGTTATCAGCTCTGGACGCGTTTTCACAGACAAAAACAAAATCAAAACCAAAACGAAAAGCGCCACCTATCGCCGATTTCATTTCCTTTTTGTAGGTGAAAAAACACGTATATGCAGATTAGCAGTGGGCGGGGCTACCTCAATGGGTCAGGACTACCCTACCCAGTTCTTGTGAAATCTGAAGGCATCTCATTGCATGATGGCGAACGTTTTAATGTTTAAACAGAAGCAGCTCACTAAATTATGAGATCTGCACAGAGCCCCTGATTTATATTTATATCCATTGTATTAAATAATGTCTTCAATTGAACTTGACGGAAACTTTTTAGCATGCTCGTCTTAAACTGTGGAAATTCTTTTTATTTTTAAAGTCTATTTAAAAAAAAAGTCTCATTTGATCTGATAAATTAAGCACAGTTTCACATACCCTGAAGTGCCAGAATAACTGGTATCAGGAGCGTAGGACTGCACAGTACGATTTGGCATGGACTCCACAAATTTCTGTAGGCAGTGAACAAAGGTTCCACAGATGACTATTGCTTTTTATATGCACTGGTGAACACAACCAGTGACGTGCATAGGTGGTGTTGCTATGTATTTTGCATAGGCTCGTCTCTACCGGTTTTTCTGGCACTTTAGTGTATATTTTGGCACGGCTAGGCCTTGTTTATAGGCACAGCACTGAATGACTGTTTTGAGGAAGGGAGGTGAAGAGACTTTAAATCACTCTGATGATTATTCAGACAGGCTTCCTTGGGGAGGATAATTAGGTACTACCTCTGTGTGAGTTGTTCTTGTAAATCTTGTAAATAATAAAGCACTCTGGATGACTGATGTAAGTTGTTTCTAAATTCTATAGTATATACACACACTCATGGTAAAGGCACCTATAAACAGCGGCGGTTGATGTGACTTTGCTTTGTCTTGGTGTGCCAGGTCTATCTGAGAAGATGACTTTAATAAGTGTGCAGCGAGGCAGACGTGCTGTTTCTGCAGAGAACAGTGTGGTGAGATTCAGATGCCTCGCCTTGGGTGTGGTACACACTGTTCTGTTCTTGTGGCCTTGGCTGAACACCGAGCAAAAGCAGATGACCTAACAGCTCAGTGCCAAATCTCTAGCTTGGGTAATCGCTATTCTTTACTGGAGGAGAGAGTCTGATCTGTAGATTTGCAGAATGTGTTGCTGTCTGTCTAGTAACACAGTACAGTACGGTTCAGTTCAGTTCCGCTTCTCGATCAGTCCCCAAGCTATTACATGCATGCTCTGAATTTCAGTGCCCTGCTTCTTCAGATTCGTCCCTAGCTCACCTCCAGGTTCTCCAAAGTTACAGATTTTTGGTTATGTAAGGTTACACTGAAATGCCTAATTCTTGGTAGGTCCCCAAGAGGCCAGCGGTCCACAATTCTGTTGTATTCCAAGGTGTGGGAGTGTCCCACAGCGTGTCACATGGCATCCCAGATGTTAAATAATGTTGAGATCTGGTGACTTGGGTGCGAACAGCAAACTCAGATGAGTGTTCCTCTAACATAATTTGGCGTGTCTAGATGTGTGTAGTGGTGCATTGTCCTGTTAGAAGAGGACAAACCCATCAAAATGAATGCAGGACATGAACCGGTGTAACTCGTCATAAGCAGAGACACACAATGAGTTTGTAGATGTACCAGGGGTCCCATGGAATTGGAGATAAACAAACCCCACACAATTATGGAGCCACCAGAAATGTGTACAGTCCTCTGTGTGCAAGAACAATAGGCCAGTCACAACACTTTCACTTTCACTTTAATAATCACTTTAAAAATTAAGTGGGATAATATGGGTGCCTCAGTATTGGGGATTGTTGACAGCTTTTATTTATCCTCACAACATGTCAGATTAATGATTCCGTTTGTTAAATTTACTAAAAATTATTTTTGTAAAGTGTGTTGTAAAGTAAATGGTTGCATGACCAAACTAAAATCATTAGCTTAGAATAAAGATAAATGTGGTTAAAAGGTGTTTGCATTGTGCATTTAGTCCGATGTGCATTTATTTACACCCATAAAACTCCATAAAAGGCAAAGCTCACAAAGAGGTAAGCATAAAATGACTACTAATCAGACAAAGTGAACTATTATTCAGAGGTTAAAGTGGGAGTATTTTTGACTTGCATCTTCACTGGCATGACCAGTGCAGTCACAATGTCTAAAACAGCCAAAATATGGAGAGGAACCACCAGGGTGGCTTTGGAAAAGCAGGCCACTATGATTAGAAACAGTGGAGGACGTTGCGGCAACTCTAAGAGACACAAGTTAAAGCCAAGATGCCAAACACTGCCAAATGTGAACCGAGGAAACTGACCGTATCCTCACTAGGGTCTCCATTTAGGCATGGAGGGGGAATGTGGTCTGGTGTATTTAGAACCATGCGAGATGATGACATGCAGCACACCAGGGAGTATTGTGGGTTGAGACACACCAGACGACTCGCTTAACTCTCTTTGAAATGTGCCACTAGCGAAACGTCCTAACATGGACAGGACATGAGCATGCACTGGAACAGTGCAGGATGTTTCAGTTGCCAGGCTTGAAATGTTGTTGGTGTTCTAGGTTCTGAGGTTCGGACGTGTCTCTTTGGTCTACAGGATCCCGCCAGTCAGAACCAACAGCAACATTTCAGATTTCAGCAGATATTTAAAATCCAGCTCTTCCAGTAATACCTACATTTACTTTTACGGCATTTGGCAGACGCTCTTATCCAGAGCGACTTACAGGGTTATTGGTATTACAGGTAGGCCAACGTAGTGTTAGGAGTCTTGCCCAAGGACCCTTATTGATGTAGCACAGACTGGCTGCCCAGATCGGGAATCAAACCCAAGTCTCTCACATGGGAACCTAATGATGTTACCACTGTACCACACCAACCACCAGTGTGACTTGTGGTTATTATGGTGGCTTTTTTTTTTATTTACTTTTTTATATTCAATTGGGTTTGTTTAGCTGGCGTTCCATGTGACCCCTAGTATGTCTGCAAATGTCTCCGACACCTGCACGCCATGTGCGTCTCCTTGTCTTTCATTCATTCTGATGGGTTTGGGATCTTCCTGCAGGACAATGCACCACCACACACGTCTAGAGATGCCAAATTATAAATAGAGGAACACTTATCTGAGTTTGGGGTCGTGCCATGGCCACCTAAGTCACGTGATCACATCTGGGACGACATGGAACGTGCTGTGGAACACAGAAATCCTACACCTCGGAATACAACAGATTTGTAGACGTTCTGCAGGACGCGTGATGTTTATTTCCACAAGGTTGTGAAGTCTGTGCCACATGGGGGACCTACCGAGTATTAGACTGGTGTAGCAGGTTTTCCTTTGCACTTCCATGTGCATGAGCGTGTAGTTCAAAAAATAATAATGTGCAACATGCCTGAAAATGTGTTTGTACAATTTGTACAACATTTTTTATAAGATGTGAAGTAGGGAATAATAATTGCCCATGGCTGTGGTCTAGTATTTCATAAACTGCTCATGTCTGGTAGTTTTTATATAGAGGGAACTGTATTACCTGCTGGAGGGAAGGAGTTGAATATGATTTTGTTCAGGGTGTAAGGAATCTGTTTCCTGTTTCAAGTCCTAGAAAATGGGCAGGGAAGCACCATTGATTTTTTTTTTCAGCTGTCTTTACTGTTCTCTCTCTATAGTCTTCTCTGCTCTGGGGTCTGAATGTTGGGGTCATAGTTCAGGGTCGGCTATTATACAGCAGCCCTGAAGCAAAGAGGGTTAGGAGCCTTGCTCAAGAGGATTAAGAGTAGCTTGGATTGAACAACCGACCTTTGATCAGTTACCCAGAGTCTTAACTGTTGAGCTCCTACTGCTCATGTTATGTGTACACACCGACAGAACACTGGCAGAGAGTCTTTATATATATATATATATATATATATATATATATATATACATTTGATTTCATGACCTGTATCCGTCGGCGAGCTTTTTCATTAGTGAATTTGTTTGGCCATCTTTCGAAGCACAGCTAAATTGGAATCAGAGATTGAAAGATAAAACCTTCACTTTTGTCTCCATTCTCTTCTTCTGCCAATTCAATCTGGCCTTAGAAACAGCCTGAGCAGTTGCTTTGTTGTTTCCTCAGCTCAGACACACTCGTTTTTTGAGAGATAAATAAAGAGAGAGCGAGAAGGAGACAGAGAGCAGCTTTGAACTCCCTCTGAAGTTTCCTATGGAGTCTGCTCTCAGCATCTGAAATACTTCGCCTCGTTATAAATTATGTCGGGTTTCGGGTCCGCTGTATGTCATGCTACTGTTGTGAACAGAGGAACCCACGCTAAGGTTTTAAAGCTGTTCGGAATGCTAGCGGACCAGACGTCTCTTCCTGTTTACTTGTCCTAGGTGCTCGGCTTCAGGGGCCTTCCCTTCTGGGTGTTTATTTAACTGTTTCCTGATGCTGCAAGCAACCTGGGAGTCTTGTGAAATAATGCTGGAGTTGTGCTCTGTGTACGTGAGGACAGAAAAACCGGTATAGATGAGCCTATGCCAGAGCCGGCCCGAGGCATACTCGAAATACTCGGCCGCTCAGGGCCCGTGCGCCACCAGGGGGCCCCCAAGAGCACCAAGATATCATGATAAAAATATATTTATTTTAAAAATAACATTGAATAATAAAATGAAATGATATTACACAGGTAAAAGTGAATATTATATTTATTTATTTTTATAGTTGGCACACCTGTATATAGGTTAATCAGTTGCTGCTGTGGGCTGTAGCCACTGTTGGGCACTTCAGCGCATTGCACAATATCTCTCTCTCTGGGCTAATCGCTCTAACAAAATAAATTAAAATTAAAATAAATAAATAAATAAAAAATAAAAATCGGCTCCCTCCTTAGGCCTTCCGCTTCCTTTTTTTTGTTTTGTTTTTTCTGGCGCAGGGAGAAAAGTAATTGAGAGATATGCAGAGGTGGTCGAAGGGGGTATGGGGGGCCTCAAATGAAAATCTGCTTAGGGCCCCATAAAGGCTTAGGCCGGCCCTGGCCTATGCAAAATATGAAGCCTGATGGTGGCTCCGTAATAGTATGGGGTTTATTTAGCTGGCATTCCACGGGACCCCTGGAACACCCGCTCATGTTCTGCATTCATTCCGATGGGTTTGGCCTCTTGCAACAGCACAGAAATACTACTCCCAGGAATACGACAATATTGTGGACCGTTCTGCAGGAAGTATGGTGATCAATACCTGCAGGATATGTCCACAAGCTTGTGGAGTCAATGGACACAGTTCAATATTAGGTGCAGGAACTGGAACAGGACCCGTTCCACATTGGTTGATAATGGCTAACGGTCGGCAATGACGGGCCTAAAGTGGTCTCAGGTGTGGTTAAGTTTGTCAGACACTGTCTGGAATATTTGTAACTGGAAAAGCAATGCCAGTAATGAAAACGCATCTGACCTGAGCAAAATCCTGGTCAAACACAATGTTTAGTGCATCTAAAAGCTGAAAAGTGTGTCATATTTGACGGCCCGTTAGCTAGCGGCAGTTGTTAAACCGTCCATGGATGACAAAACCTTAATAAAGGAAATGATAATTTCATCAACATCTACAGGTAAGCAGCTCCAAGTAATTCAGTGTCGGACCTAAAACACTTAAAAATACAGCGAAAGACGAGTTTTATTATGCTTATTTCCTTCACCCAATACACATAAACCGCTCTGTTTACTTTGATCCGAGACTTTCATCTGAGTATGATGTCTTCACTGTCCCCGGTTTGTCAAAATGTAAAAAAGAATACTGTGTCGTACTGTGTCGCTGGTACCAGTAGCCTTACCATTATTGGTTTAACTGTGAATGCTACCTGACCGTACTGAGATTAATGATGAAAGGAAAGTAAGAGAGAAGCCAGCCGTCACCTAAAATGAGTCTCAGCAGGTAGAACAGTAAATAATAAACGACACCGCAATCACGCAATCATATCTGTTTCTACTCCTCACTCAAACCTCCTCTGCTTTAAAAAAACGGACCACAGATGTGCTCACCAGTCACATCAAACAGAATTTGGCTATAATTGAGCTCTTCAGTTTAGAAAACAGAGGAAGCCCATGAACACTTACTAACAACAGTGCAGTATGGAGGCGATCTAGGCAAATTATACGTTATGGTACGTCTTTAACGAAACGGGCGAGTCGTGGAGATTTTTAAACAATTTGCACAGAAGAATCGAACCACAATGTTGCAATAAATTAATTATTTCTTACTGTAGACGTCTCGAAGCTGGAAACTGCCAACAATGGCTTCACAACTAAATACATGCTGAAGTGTGAGAGCCTGTTCGCCATCTATGCATGTCATTGGTTGCGTCCGTTATTATGCATATAAAGCGATAGACATCTGTTGAAGCTTTGTAATGGTAAAGGGTTTGTTTAGCTGGCATTTGACGGGACCCTCTTTTGACCAGTTACACCCGTTCGTGTCCTGCGTTCGTTCTGATGTGTTTGGTTTTTTCCGCAACAGGACAATGAATCACAACAGGACAATGTCCAGAGATGGTAAATTACGGTTAGAGTTTGAGGTTTTGCCATTCCCACTTAAGTCACTAGATCTTGCAATTGTGGACAGTTCTGCAGGAAGTGTGGTGTTCATTATCGAAATAAATTATGTCTATGCCTTGTCGTTTTTTGTAATCTTATGTTCCCGTGCAGACCTAATAAGTATTGGACTGATGTTCCATTTTTTTTTTCTGGTGCTTGTTGGTAATTTGTGGTGCCCAAATTTGTTCAATTGGTAACAAGTAGAGCTAGACTTGAAAGAAAGTGAACTATTTTGCCTTACTGTGTTTGCACACAGAAGGAATGTGACCTCGGCGTTTAACCTATCCGTGCAGTGAAACACACACACCAATGAACACTAGGGGGCAGTGAACACACTTGCCCGGAGCAGCAGGGTTACCACGGCGCCCAGGGTTAGGTGCCTTGCTCAAGGGCACCTCAGTCATGTCTTGCCCTGGGCTGGGATCGAATCCATGACCGGTTCCCTAACCACTAGGCCACGGCTGCCCCTGCTGATAATGGAGGCATCCCAGATCCTACCAGTGTGTTTTTTTTGTAACACGTCTTCGTTCATGCTCATAAAGTACAAAAGAAAGAAAGCAATATTTGTGTAGATTTGGCCTTTTTAGATTTGGGAGTTTTTCCTTTCCACTGTCGCCACCGGCTTGCTCATTAGGGATAACATTTCAAAAAATTCTATAAATGTATATTTGACCCTTTTTATTATTTTCTGTAAATGTGCTTTGGGACAATGTCCATTGTTAAAAGCGCTATATAAATAAAATTGAATTAAATTGAATAGATTTTAATGCAGATGCACTGAAATGCATTCAGTGCATTCAAGTCTGAATTCTTATATACCTTTACTGTATGTCTTGTCCCATTTCTTACAACCCAATTTTGTGAATGTTCATCAGCCCGCTTCAGTAAAATAGGTCAAATCCATTATCCATCAGCGGAATGAGGACTATGATTATGTTGATCCCTGATAATGCTATTGCAATACCATCATCTGTAATTTTTTTTATGTTGTGTATTTTTTTATTCCCCTTCAGACACACCTTCTGGCAGTATCGCAAAGAAAACCCCGAGTCCCACGTGGGCGATCCACCTCCCGACGGCCTACCCGGCTTCAACAGCGGCGTGATGCTGCTAAATCTAGAGGCCATGCGGCACTCCGCGCTCTACAACCGCCTCCTTGAACCTAAACAGGTCGCCCGTCTCACTGAGAAGTACCACTTCCGGGGCCACCTGGGCGATCAGGACTTCTTCACCATGATAGGCATGGAGCATCCAGAGCTCTTCCACCATCTTGACTGTGGCTGGAACCGACAGCTGTGTACCTGGTGGAGGGACCACGGGTATGGCGACGTTTTTCAGCTATACTTCCGCTGCGATGAACCCGTGCACATTTACCACGGAAATTGCAACACTCCTATTCCCGTCGATTAAGCGCTACAAGACGTATCTGAACAGTCTGGAAAGTTCTTGTCGATTGCTTACAAGGTCCTACGTTGCTTGACCAATGAGTTGACTGTACAGACTCAAGCTTTGATATGAATAGTTGAGATAAATGGAGGAAAAAAGACTTGAAGAAGAGAAAAGGTTACAGCTTGTTTCTTTAGCTCGTGTTGACGCAATTGGATTCACCCAATTGAATCATTTGCCTTTTTCAAGCAATACACCTTTTGCAACGTTGCTTTTTATTTATATGCTGTCAGACTTTAGAAGGAATTCCGGTAAATTGCTGTTTCCTCTGCATTTCAGCATGAATAATATATAATCTAGCTGCGGTAGTTTTTAGATGCCAGGATGAAGCAGGGTCGGTTCTCTTTCTGTGCTACCCCATGAAGCAGGTGGAGGTCTGAGCAATGGCAAAGCACACCGGTTTCTCCATCCAGCCAACTGCCGCCTGGAAGAGCGGATAGTGCTGGCACTCGCTCTGTCTCTTCACGTTACCGGCACAGAGGGCCGGGTTTTGCATTGCAGTCCTGACCGCAATATAATAGCACCCCGGCGTTGCTTAAGAGCAAAGAGCAGAACCCCCGATGGTGTTTCAGGGAGGGATTCACAAGCGAAGCAGTAAAGCATGTTGACCTGATTTCTATTCCGAAATCCTGATAGTCGGCTCCAGGCTTTGTTCCGCGGCGCAAGTTTTTACGCCTGCTATTGAAAATTAGAACGAATTAGCTGCATTACAGGAAATTAACTGAGCAAACAAGCCAAAATGTTATTATTTTTTCCCCACACATAGCAGATTGGTGTATGGCTAGTTTCCCAGAAAAAACAGCCATTCTTAGTGAGATCAGCGCCAGCATCCCTGATGGGTGAGAACTGGGATTCCAGATATTCCATCAGGATTTACTTCCGCTCAGTATGAAGAACAGGCATCGTGTTAGATGTGCTCGGCTAGTGCTTACTAAGCGAGGAAGGGTTTGGCAGACTTCCCACTCAGAATAAAAGTATGTAATAATGCACACACTGTCATATCCGTAGTAAATGACTCTGCAGGGTTGTAACAAGTGTTGCCTAAATATTAGGTTCCCATTTTCAGGTTATTAAAACATTCATCATTATAAAAGTTGATTTAAAAATGACTCACTTCTTGTGACCCATTCAGATTCTTAGCAGCATATGACAGAAAAAGGGTTGCCAGGTATTACTCAAATATCCATTCCAAGTACATTTCAAAAAGAACAGGAAAAGACCACAAACCAGCCCAGAAGCTTTGGCAAACAAAGCTTGTGTCTCTGATCAGGACATATCAGAAGCCACACAGGTCTCGAACAAGAAATCATATGTTGTTCTCTATACTGCGTCTCATCTGCAGTTATAAACTTCCCAGTGGCCAAAATGATTTCTTAACCTTGCCTGAATCTGCCAGAGTGAAAAAGGGTGAATGAGGGAGACAGTGTTAATGTGTGTGAATGAGTGAGATAAGGTGAATGAGTGGGTGTGAATGAGTGAATTTGAGTGTGAATGTGAATGAGTGTGAATGTGAATAAGTGAGTGTGAATGAGTGATTGTGTGTGAGTGTGAATGAGTGATTGAGTGTGAATGAGTGATTGAGTGCGAATGAGTGAGTGTGAATGAGTGAGTGTGAATGAGTGTGTGTAAACAGGTGTGTGTGAACGAGTGAGTGTGCATGAGTGAATGAGTGAGTGTGAATGAATGATTGTGAATGAGTGTGAGTGTGAATAGGTGTGTGAATGAGTAAGACAGTGTGAATAAGTGTGTGAATGAGTGAGTGTAAATGTGAATGTGTGAGTGTGAATGTGTAAGACAGTGTGAATGAGTGAGTGTGAATGAGTGAGTGTGAACGAGTGAGTGTGAATGAGTGAATGAGTGAGTGTGAATGAATGATTGTGATTGTGAATGAGTGTGAGTGTGAATAGGTGTGTGAATGAGTAAGCCAGTGTGAATAAGTGAGTGTGAATAAGTGTGTGAATGTGTGAGTGTGAATGTGTAAGACAGTGTGAATGAGTGTAAATGGGTGGGGCAGTACAGATGAATGAGAGAATAAATGGATGAGGCAGTGTTTATAAATGAGAGACTGTAGGAGTGAGTATGAATTAGAGTGTGAATGAGTGTGTAGGACAGTGTAAATGAAGTGTAAATGAGTGAGACGGTGTGAATAAGTGTGAATGAGAGACTTGGTGAATGCGTGAGAAAGAGTGAATGTGTAAGGGTGTGAATGAGTGAGCATAGGAGAGGGTGGATGAATTAGTGTGTGTGTCAATGTGTGAGAAAGAGAATGAACGTATGTGTGAATGAGTGTGAATGAGTGAGTGGAGGAGAAGATGGATGAATGAGTGTGAATGAGTAAGAGTGAATGTTTAAGGGTGTGAATGAGTGAGTGTAGGAGAGGGTGGATGAATGAGTGTGAATGAGTAAGTGAGTGTGAATGAGTGAGAGAGTGAGAGGGTGGATAAATGAGTGTGAATGATGAGAGTGAATGTTTAAGGGTGTGAATGAGTGAGAGGGTGGATGAATGAGTGAGTGTGTGAATGTGTGAGAAAGAGAATGAATGTTTAAAGGTGTGAATGAGTGAGTGTAGAAGAGGGTGGATAAATGAGTGTGATTGATGAAGAGAGTGAATGTATAAGAGTCTGAATGAGTGAGAGTGGATGAATGAGTGAGTGTGTGAATGTGTGAGAAAGAGAATGAATGTTTAAGAGTGTGAATGAGTGAGAGGGTGGATAAATGAGTGTGAATGATGAGAGTGAATGTATAAGAGTGTGAATGAGTGAGAGAGTGAGAGGGTGGATAAATGAGTGTGAATGATGAGAGTGAATGTTTAAGGGTGTGAATGAGTGAGAGTGTGAGAGGGTGGCTGAATGAGTGAGTGTGTGAATGTATGAGAAAGAGAATAAATGTTTAAAGGTATGAGTGAATGAGTGAGCGTAAGAGAGATAAGTGAGAGATTAAAAGAGGATGTGATGTCAGCACAGACGCGGTGGTATTGGCACCAGCTCATGTACTATATCTCATGAGAAACAGAAGCGTGGGCTTGATTAGGTTTAAATGTTTATTACGCCTCTGCAGTATCAGGGCTGTTATATGATGTCTTGCTTTGTTCAGAATGCAGTTTGTTGAATGTATTGTTTGTTACACAAATATGCAGCATCATTTAAAATTTTATAATTATCCATTCCTGGCTGTTGTATTATTACAAGATAATATTTGTGACTAAAATCTCGAGTTGAGGGAAAACGGGGCCACATTTTTTAAATATTTACACTTGAACTTCAGTATTCCAGTAATCAGAAAGTATTTCCTAGAAACACATTTCATGTTTATAATGACCATTTTTTCATTTTCTCTTGTTTACAGTATGTTCAATGTCTTTTGATTATAAAGTGAATATTGAAATCCTACACCTTGTGTTCAGCAGTATATTTTTTGTAGCAAGTCTGAGATTTCGGCACCCAGTGGGTTAATTTTATGGGGCATTTTTACCCTTCAGTGGAACAAAAGAAGAAAAAACAGCACTAGAATCTCAATATTAAAATGGTCTTAAATATTCATTGTTATTAACTGCGTGGTAGTTTCCCTAGAAAGAGCACATTTCACTGAATTGAATTAATTGTTCCTAATAGTTTCTTGTGGCAGGACTCTGACTGAATTGTACAAAAATGTATACAAAAATATTATTATTATGATTATGATTATGATGATGATGATGATGATGATTATTATTATTATTATTATTATTATTATTATTACTGTGGAGTGGCTCCAGCTAAGAGCTTTACTTTTATTAGGACAAGGCAGAGAAACTAACACTACTGACAAATATAGTGGCAAGCAGTGATGTGTGGGGTCCAAGCACCGTTTACATACAGGAAACCCCCCACTCCCCAAACCCACAACCTCCAAACCCCCACAAACCACCACCTTTGCTCTTCCACCCCATCACCCTGCCTTTTCCACCAGTCTAATTTGTGCCAAATTTAATAAAAAACTAAAGAGGCTGCAGATGGACAGACCACTTAAGGTTTGTGATTATAATGGCCAGCAGTGACTGTATTTTAGGTATTTTACCACTACAAACCCTAGGTCTGGTTCACAAAAGTCTCACAAGTCTATAAACCTGTATTAAGATGGAGTGATTGTTGGCCTGTTGAGACTTCTGGAGGTGTGTGGTATCTGGCAACAGATCCTACTGTGGATCATAACAGACAAGTTAGCATTTATTCCCAATGTGCATCAGTGAGCCTTGTGTGACGGGGGCCAACAGGGGCCAGTGCCCCTGTAAAATTGCTCCTGGCCCCTGTTGTGGCACCTGTGCTGAACAGATAATAAGTTTTATTAATTTCTTACGACAACGTGCGCTGGCTAGAAGATCAGAACTGATGGAGCGTTTTACACAGACTCCTTAAAGCTCTACACACACACTGTTACATGCATCTGAAATACCACTAGCAGTGTGAACGTGAGAGATAACAGGGATACACCTGTAA
>JAOVVF010000004.1:18846817-18859802 GCA_028565595.1 Duopalatinus emarginatus
AGTGCAATAAAAATTCACATAGTATTTTATAGAAGCACTGGCTTTTAAATACTTAAACTAATTACCCCAAGCTTCTCACGATACTTCTCACGAATATAAAAGTACTCGTTCTTCAGTCACACATGTACTTCCTGTGAACCTAACTTAATTATGTCGTTTGCAAATTAGAAGGTTCGAGAAGTCATTATGACTTGGCAAGGCGGCCGTTAGCTGTCACCTTACAGCAAGAAGGACCTGGGTTCAATTCCATGTCCCTAAGGACTGAGTCCTTTCTGTGTGCATGTTCTGTTTGTGCCTGTGTTTGTTTTCTCTGACAGTACAAGGACCTGCAGTTAGGTGAACAGAAGATACTAAATTGCCCTCAGGACTGAGTGTGTGTGCCTGCTTAGTAGGATAAGTGGCTTAGATAATGAGTGGGCGAGGAGTCTTCCAGAGCATTTAAAGAGACAGTTTGAACTTCTGGTGCACTAGAATTCTGATCTAGTGAATTAAAGCTGAAATAATCCCGACTTAATTGTTTTGAAAATTAACTAAATCCCGTAATTGACCAATCGAGTCCTGTACACTCTCACTATCAGTCATGAGTAAATGAGGCCGTTTGATTCACTGCCATCTCAAGACTACTGCAAAATCTGATTCACACTTGGCAAGCTGTACCGTGCCCATGTTTAACCCCTGAAGTCCAGTTTGTTTGACTAGTGTGATCTGTACCGTGCTTTCTTTGAGAGGTGGGTCCAGGCGTGGTTTAGTTGGACTCGGGCACAGTATGCATATAGTGTGATGGCTAAGCAAGCCGGAGCACAGCAAAACCAGAGAACTTGAAAAGAAGTTGCAGTATTATGAGAATAAAGTCAGAGTATTTTAAGAAAAGTTTATTCAAGTGATCTGTCAAGTCAATCATTCTTGTATCTGCTTTGTACGTCAGGATTGTGGTTTGTCCAGAGCCCACCTAGAATCATTGAGCGCAAGGTAGGAATCACTGGGACAAGTTGCCAGTTTATACATTTACATCTTACATTTGGCAGCTGATCTTATCCAGGTTACTGATATTACAGGTGGGCCAATGTAGTGTTAGAAGTCTTGCCCAAGGACCCTTTTTGGTGTAGCACAGACTGGCTGCCCAGACTGGGGAATCGAACCCAGGTCTCTCACATGGGAACCAATGTTGTTACCACTGTACCACATCAACCACGGGCTAACACATACACACTGATCCACTCAGACCCAGGGCAATTTTTATGTAGGCATAGAACAAGGCAATTCAATTCAATTCAATTTTATTTATATAGCGCTTTTAACAATAGACAGAAAATAATGAAAAAGAGTTACACATTTACAGAATTATTTAGAAATTTTATTTCTAATAAGCAAGCCGGTGGCGACAGTGGCAAGGAAAAACTCCCTGAGATGCCACAAGGAAGAAACCTTGAGAGGAACCAGACTCATAAGGGAACCCATCCTCATCTGGGTGACACAGATGTGTGAATATAAACAAAACCAAAAGTGCAGGTAGCCAGAGAATTAAAGTCTGTGATCTAATTCATGGTGTACTGAAGACTGTCCATGTCCATGGTGGGTCAGATGAGACCGTAAGAAGATAAGAGGGGTCACAGTGTACACAGGGTTTGGGGAGCAGGAGGACCACACTGCTAGGCAACCATGCCTAGTGTGATTTCACCCTTAAATGCAGTAGAGCGACTTAATCATTAATCAAAATCACTTCAGTGCTAAATGTTCCTCTGGGTTTTGCATATTTATACTTGTATTAAAACCATCATGCTCGCCTACAACGGCAGAAAATGACCATCTCCCTTCCACCGGTTTCCAAATCCCACTCTGTACCTCGAGCCATAAATATCTGCCTTGATCTGCCACCATTAAAGAAACAAAGAAGACCCTTCTGCTCTGATGCCCACAGGAATAAACTTCTCCCTAGCTGCTTCAAAAACAAACTGAAAACATGTCTGTTGTTAATTAATGCACTTGTGTACTAGCACCAGACTCATGTTTCTGATATCCTTAGCCATTGGCTTATCTGCGGGAGCAAGTAAACAACCAAACACTTGTGTATGCGTGCGTGTTAGTCGAGCCGATTTTAAGGCGTCTGCTGGAAATGTAGCCTAGATGTTCCAGGATGTTCTCATTTTCTTCTCTTGAGTAGCTGGTTCTGTTACTCTGGTGAATAACAATTCTGAACAACAGGCCTATCTCTTTTTGTTCCCCTTTGACCTCGCTTTAATCTCGCTCCAGGCTTTACATACCTGTGAAAAAAAAGCTGTGACTTTTATTCTCCAGGCCCATTGTTTTACAGACATTCCTGCCGGCCTGAGCAACACTGAGATTTTTCTTTTGCTTTCTGATTAGCAGAGCATCAGTTTCCTGTACACAGTGTTACTGCTGGTGTCGGTCATAGGCACCGCTCTCCGTCAGGTCCTCTCTGGAGCCCCTGACCTCCTGCTCAGTTTCCTGTTTACATGCTGCACTGTGGTTGGGTTATTTTGGGCTGTCTGAGGTATAAAAAAGGTGATTTTAAGCTTCAGAAAAAAGGGATTATTAAATGTATCTATGTATATAAGAATCAGATTTGATAGTAATAGACTACAACATACATACGTACATAACATCGTCTGATGCTTAAAATGATAAGAGGCACTATAACTGAACATTTACCCTACTCTGTAATCAATTATTGCATCCAGAATAAGCCACTTGAAAAAATACGGCAGGTGTCGAGTATAAAATATTGAGGAAGCGTGTAATGCGAATGCAAAATGAAGTCCGAGTTGCCGCTTTTTTGCCCTGTTTTTTAGGCTCTCACGCTTGTTTATCTTCCTCACTTCCTGTGCTCCTTCTGCCGTTCATGTGCTGTTGGCTGCTTTTGCCAGAGATCTCACTCGAACTCATTTGTTCAGTCCCTCCTCCCTTTCGTTGGCTGCATTCGCTCCTATTCTTCTGCCAAAAAATAAATAAATAAATCAGCACTGTGCTCTCGGATAAAAAGTGCAAAACGAAGAGCGATATTAAATTTCTGACAGCATGTCCCGCCTTTGAGTTCATACCACAGTAATTGGGCACTTATACTGTACACTATCTTTATCACAGCTCTCTTTTTCACTATACTGAAGCAGCCTCTATCAACAGCTATAGTTACAGTCTTTATAAATCTGGCTGTGTTGGACCTCTGCTTTAAAAGAACATAAATATGTTTCTAAAAGCCTATTAGCTAATATAGTGTATACACTGAATGTCATTTGTAAACCTATGTGCAATAACCAAAGGGCTCTCACGTGACGTATAGGTCACTCTAGACACCAGCCTAATCATCATTTCTTTATTTGACGGATCATTGTCTGCTCCTTATAACTGCTGATTAATTCCGTCTGTTTTCGGTTATCATTTGGACCTCATCAAAGTTACCCAGATGCTGCCATTTGCCCATTTTTCCTGCTTCCAGCACATCAACTTCAAGAACCGGTTGTTCACTTTTTGCCCACTCTTTGTTGAATGAAAGTGAACTTACTGTGTTTGCACACAGAAGGAATGTGACCTCCGCATTTAACCCATCTGTGCAGTGAAGCACACACACCAGTGAACACTAGGGGGTGAACACACTTGCCCGCAGCGGGGGGCAGCCCCAAACCACGGCGCCCGGGGAGCAGTTAGGGGAGTTAGGTGCCTTGCTCAAGGGCACCGCAGTCGTGTCTTGCCCTGGGTGGGGATCGAACCCGCGACCTTCCGGTCACAAGACTGGTTCCCTAACCACTAGGCCACAGCTGCCCCTTGTACCACTGTAACAAGATAATCTGATCTGACCATATCGTAATGGTCAGATCATCTCCAAAACAGCAGGTCTTATGGGGTGTGTCTCACCCTGTCTGGGGTATTAAAGATGGGATTTTCAACTTTAGAAACAGGAGGTAATTATATGTCTCTCTCTCTCTCTCTCTCACACACATGAAGGTATAAGTCACTCTCGACACCAGACTAATCATTTCTTTATTTGACGGCTCATTGTCTGCTCTTACTCTGACACATAAACAACTGCTGATTAATTCTGTCCATTTTCAGTCATCGTTTGGTCCTTGTCATAGTCATTACTCACATCCTTCCACTTGCCCATTTTTCCTGCTTTCAACACATCAACCACAGGTACCACAATATTGTAATGTTCAGATCATCTCTAAATCAGCAGGTCTTGTGTGCTGTGTCACAGTGTACAACAGTTAGTACCTACCAAAAGTGGTCCAGGGAAGGACAACTGGTGCACAGACAACAGGTTTATAGGTGGTGGTTCATGAAGGCTTTTCCGTCACAGACAATCCATAAAAGGATCTGTTGCTAATGTCTTGGCGCCAGATACCACACAGCATCTTCAGAGGTCCTGTGGAGATCAGGGCTGTTAAGACAAGTGGTGTTAATGTTATGGCTGATTGGTGTACAGAGTCTGTCTATTAACTGTAATTTAAATTAATTGCGGAGCTCGTTGGCTACTGATGAATCAATGTTTCTTGACTCATGAATATCCATGACACTATGCACACATACTTTTGACATCCATGTGAATAGATGTCAAATATATATGAACTAGTTAAGCATTGGAGAAGTTACCACAAGAAAATTGAGCTTATCAGGGTGTCTGGCCTCAAGATTTACATAAATATACACATTGCTGTGTAACTCACACACTTTTTTTTTTAAAGCTTATCTGATCTAATCTAGAGAATGTTGTTCAGCTGGTCTTAATCCATTGCCTTCAGATATTTATGTTCTGAACCTGATCACTCACTTACCCACACCTACATTCTGTCCTCGGTGGATCGTTTCTACCTGTTCTTTGTAAGGTAAAGCTGTCACGTGTACAGTTCATGGAAGTTCAGTCAAACGTATTTTAGGTATTATTTTACGCAGCTAACTGCAAGTTTATTACTGTGTTACCTGGGTTACCATCTTAACTGTCTTCTATTTCCACCTGTAGCTCTCTCTCTCTGTCTGTCGCACCCAGATAAGAGTTTGGAATTCTAGCTATGTAAAGGTAATGACAGTGGGATCGAGTTCCACCCCATGCTGCTGCTGCTGCTGCTGATGATGATGATGATGATGATGATGATGACTCAAGATTCAAAGATTCAAAGTTTTTTTGTCACATGCATAGTCATACACGGTACAACCTGCAGTGAAATGCCATTTGACTGTCGTCCACAGAATATAAACTAGGTATGTAAGTAAACAGTAATAGAAGGGCACACTAGAGTTTAAGTAAAATTAAATAGTCCTTGATTAAAATTATAGAATATAAAATAAAATATAAAATAAGATTAAAAAATATATACATATAGAATAAAATAAAGTATTTATGATGATGATGTTATTAATGTTACTGATGTTATTAATGGCTTTCCTACAAAAGACTGTCTACGCAAAGTTTAAAAACATCTTGGTTGGTAACATGGCTCACTTGGCTCCCATGTGAAAGACCTGGGTTCAAATTCCTGCTCAGGGTAACCAGTCTGTGCTACACCAACAAGGGTCTGTGGAAAAGACTCCTAACACTACATTGGCCTACCTGTAATACCAGTAACCTTGTAAGTCGCTCTGGATAAGAACATCTGCCAAATGCCATAAATTATTCTGCGAGGAATTCTAAGAATTCTAAGAGGAATAAACCGTAAACATAAACTTTACTGATTCACAGCTTTGACTAACAATTCTCAATTTAAGTTCACTGATTCCATTTCATTCCATTTCATTTTAGTAATAATTCCTAACTTCAATTCAATTACAATTCTCACATTTAATTCAATAATAATTCCTAACTTCAATTTGATACAAATTCCTAAATTGAACTTTAATTCACTAACAATTCTAAACTCTAATTTGATAACAATTTCCAACTTCAGTTCAATAAAAACTCCCAACTTTAATTCATTAATAATTCCCAACTTTAATAACAATTTCCAACTTTAGTTCAATAAAAACTCCCAACTTTAATTCATTAATAATTCCCAACTTTAATAACAATTTCCAACTTTAGTTCAATAAAAATTCCCAACTTTAATTCAATAACAATTCCTAACTTCAATTTGATACAAATTACTTTCATTAACAAACAATTCCCAATGTCAATGACAATTCACAATTCATCAATAACAATTTCCAAATTCAATTCAATAACTATTCCTTATATTATATTCCAACTTCAATTCAATAACAATTCCCAATATTAATTTCCAACTTCAGTTTACTAACAGTTATAAGATTTACTTAACTTTAATTTAACAATTCCCAACTTTGAATCATGGACAATATACAAATTCAGTTCACTAAAAAAAATCAATGCATTAACAATTCATAACCTTGATTCTTGACACCTGAAGTGCTAGAAAAACTGGTAGCATAAAAAACTGGCACCAGGAACATAGGACTGCACAAATACGACAGGGCATGGACTTTACAGTTCACTTTAAATATTCTACAGGCAATAAACTCCATGCTTCCTGCAGAATAGTCCACAATTCTGCGATCTGGTGAACAGAACATAATGATGTAACTCTGCCAAAAAGGAGACATGTAGCACAACCAGTGACGTGCATAGGTGGTCTGTATATATTTTGCATAGGCTCATCAGTACCAGTTTTTTTGGCTCTTCAGTGTAATGTACTTTACTAGGTTCTGTGCTCTTACTGCATAGTTTCCAAAAATACTGAGGCTAATTCCGTAGACGACTGATAGACAGGGCCGGATGTAGCATGCTTTGACTGGGAGCCAGTGAAAATCTTATCATTTTATCTTTCATTATTTACATGTTGTCCCATATTCCCACATTTTCATATCACAGCATCAGATTTCTTTTTTTGGGCAAAAACTTTAACAAATTCATCCATGTCTAGACCATTAATTATTACCTTCTTATGAGCCAAAATCAAGGGATCAGGAAATTGTTGACAGAGCTTAAAACCTACCTAGCCAGCAGTTATTATGTACACTATATGGACAAAAGTACTGTATTTACATCAACAGGGCCTGTGTACTTTAATATGGAGTTGGTCCCTTTTTGACAGCTATAACAACTTCCACTCTTCTGGGAAGGCTTTGCACAAGATTTTTAAGTGTTTCTGTGGGAATATCTGCCTTTTCCACCACTCTATCCGACCTCTGGCGATGGACTCGGTTTGGCTGCAGCTGCTCAGCCATGGAAACCCATTCTATGAATCTTCCGCCACACAGTTTTTGTGCTGATGTTAATACCGTCGGAAGCTCAGAACTCTTCACATATGAAGTCAGCAGTTGTGTTGGCGACTTTTATATACGATGCACCTTAGCGGTTGTTGACCCCGCTTTGTGATTTTACCTGGTCCCGTTGTTCCTAAGCGCTTTCACTTTCTAATAGTATCACATAAGAGTTGAATGTGGAATATTAGCAGGGATGAAACTTTACAAACCGTCTTATTACGAAGGTGGTATCCTGTCACAATACCACGTTTGAAGTCGCTGAGCTCTTTAGAACAACCCATGTGCTTGATTTTATACATCTGTGAAAGTGAAATACTCTACTGACCACTGTTCAGTGCAGTGAAACACACATACACACTAGTGAACACTAGGGGGCAGTGAGCACACATGCCCAGAACGGTGGGCAGCCCCTTTATCTGCCACACCCAGGGAGCAGTTGAGGGTTAGATGCCTTGCTTAAGGGCACTTCAATCAAGTCTTTTCAATTGCAGGGCTCGAACCTGGGACCTTCTAGTTCCAAGGCGTGTCCCTTAACCCTAAACCTGCAGCGGATCTGATGGGAAGACCTGAAATCAATAATTAACAGATGTGGCGGAATGCTTTTCATCCATATAGTGTATCTACACAATCTGCATAAGACTAAACTGAAACGGTTCGAATAAAACTGGTCAGCCTGGTCCTTGTGTAATCGACCTAGCACCTTCAGTAGCACTTGAGAAGTGACAAATGAGAAGCTCACAAGCACAGTTCAAGTGACAAAAGGCGATTGATTGACTTGTTTCTGTTTTTTTGTGCTGCTCGGTCAGAAACTAGTGGAGAAACAACATGAAGAATGGACGTGAGTAACTGGTTGCTAATTGAAAATAAAAACTTTGGCTATAGAAGGCATGCATAGGAAGATGACTGGGGTTGAGCCAAGCATTATTTGTAGGGGTCTTTATACAGGTTCCAGTGTGGAACACAGAAATCTTCGGATGCAACAGAACTGTGGAACGTTCTGCAGGATGTATGGTGTTCATTGCCTATAGAATATTTCTGCAAGCTCGTCAGTTCGGCTGTGATGAGTCACTTCACGGTTGTTGTACTGTGCGACAGTAGCACTTTTAAGAAGAAGGTCAAGTTTAACTTCCTCTGCAGCTCTGTATAAGGTTCTCACTGTGTGCACAAGAGAGATACCATGAAGTTGAAGAGTGGAATTAAAGATGGCTTGGGGGCGGGAGGAAATTGGGGGGCAGGGTTGAGGGGGTTGGCAAGAATCTGGCTGTAGTAGGACCCAACACCCCTTCGTATCCTGCCTTCCTGTCAGACAATAGTTAAGACACGAGCCAGTTATACGCTCAGGGCAGTTCAACTCATCATGCTTCAGGTTTCAATCCAAAGCTGTTGTCGTTTCCTTCATGTTACGCTCCCAAGAAAAATCAGAATGCCCCCCCACCACCACCACCACCACCACCAAAAGGCTCGAACGTCTTGTGTCTTGTATTTGTTTTCGTATTCATGTGCCTTCTCTGAGGTTTGTTTCCAGGGGTTTGCTGGGTGACTAGTGGCTTCAGGCTTGCTGGAGATCTAAAACAAAAGTAACAGGAAGGAAGTGACGGTGATTTCGCTTTAAAACTGCCACTCTCTTTCTTTGTCATCACACATGGAAACTTTCCTTCACACGCCGGCTGCTGGACGGCTTTGGCTCTTTTGCAGCGTGCGTGCAAACTGAAACGTCCTGGAAGGACTGAACATTTTGCAGCTGTATCTGGTAAACAATGAGATATCACATATTTGGCTAATCACCTAGAGGGAGTGCGAGGGAGTTTTAGAATAATATTAATAACAACAACAACAACAATAATTATAATAATAATACAAAATACACCAGAAAAACTTGTACACCAGTCTAATAGTTAGTAGGTCCCACACAGCCACTCTATGAGTCTCTGTGCATGTTGCATGACATTCCAGATGTGTTCGATAACGTTGAGATCTGGTGACTTAGGTGTGAACGGCAAAACCCCAAGAGTTAGATTCAGAGTGTTCCTCTAACCATAATTTGGCGTCTCTAGACATGTGTGGTGGTGCATTGTCCTGTTAGAAGAGGACAAACCCATCAGAACGAATGCAGGACATGAACAGTGTTGACAATCAGTGTTCACCAGTCAGAGACGTCTTAGGAGAAGTTGCTTTAAATAATTCTGTGTCTTTAAATGTGACCTGAAATTAAAACGGTTTTGGGTTTTTTTATCCTTAAACAATGACAGGTTTTATAAACATTAGGTATGAGATTGATGGCAAATGTGCTCGCTCTCTCTCTCTCTCACTCTCTCTCTCTCTCTTTCACTCTCGCTCTCTCGCTCTCTTTCTTTTACACATTCTCTGTCCCTCTCACCTCTTACCCATTTACTCTCTCTCTCTCTCTCTCTCTCTCTCTCTCTCTCTTGTGTGCACTTTTTTCCTCTTCTGTTTCTCTCTGACTTTCTGCCTCTCTCTGTCAGTCTCTTTCTCACACACACACACACACACACACACAAACATTCTATCTGTCTGTCTATCTATCTATCTATCTATCTATCTATCTATCTATCTATCTATCTATCTATCTAACTTCCTCTCCCCATTCTTTTCCCCCTCTCTCTTTCTCTTCTTTCTCTTTCTCTTCTTTCTCTTTCTCTTTTACGTTTTGCCTTTCTTTTTCTCCCTTTTTCTGTCTCTCGCTCCCTTTTTAATTTTCAATTCAATTCAACAGGCTTTAGCATCATGATCAGATACATGTACAGTACTGCCAAAGCATTAGCAAAACACATAGATCTAACTCTAGAACATGAAAACAAATACTGACAATCATTAAAAAGAGGAATATGATTAAAAATTAGAGAAGGGACAAGAACAAATAGTGTGGGTGTGTGTGTCTGTGTGCGTGTCTGAGTGTGCGTGCCTGTGTGTGTGTGTGCGTCTGTGTGTGCGTGTCTGTCTGTGTGTGCGTGTCTGTGTGTGTGTGCGCATGTGCTTGGGTGTGGCCGGGTGTGTTTGGGTGTGCTACCTAGTGTCCCTCAGCTTGTGGCAGGTGGATATGTACTGTCCTGCTATTGCACCGTTCTCCTTTCTTTCTTCAAACAGGATGGGCAGTTTGTCAGTGTTCATCAGGAGGAAGAACCGAGGGTGTACAGAGTGATTTTTTTGGTAGAAGTATACAGAATTTCCTGTAGGTTTTATATTCTCTCTCTCTCTCTCTCTCTCTCTCTCTCTCTCTCTCTCTCTCTCTCTCTCTCTCTCTCTGCATGAGGCTGTGAAGTAGACCATCTGCTCGGATGATGATCTGGTGCCACACAATTACATGAAGATTTCCAACCTGTGCCAGATTATCTCCAGGATGTTCACCTTGGAGGAATGTAATTGTTTAAACATGGATTATGTCTACACGCAGGTTCCCTGATGCGGCTATTTAAGGCATGCAATTAAGCAAATGAAATAAAGTGCACGCAGTAGTGCAATTATTGCGTGTTTTATATAGAGTAGTTATGCCTGAGATATTACCACCATGGCACAGTAGTAATGGTAATTATTAACCCTGGGATCAGGTTCTATTGATGTATTAATAGGGTATATGCAGTAATTAACAGGGTATATGCTGTGATGTGCATTAGTTATGGTCACTGTGATGTGTTTGGGATTCCTGTAATTATATATAAAAAAAAAAAAAAAAAACATCTGCACATGACTTTGACTCATTTTTCTTACAGAAATACAGAAGGTCAAGTTGAACTTCCTGTGTGCCTGTGTACTCATTTCTGGCTGTGAGACATATCCTCATTAACACCCTTTGCCATAAACAAAGAAACAATCCCAAGTTACTAATAAACTTCCGCAGGAATAAAAGCCGAGAGGAAGAGAAAGTCACTCGGGAGTCGTTTGTCAACTTGTTTTGAGTTCAGCAAGAAACTTCGCGCTCGCCAAAACGATTTCAAAACAAAACTGCCGTCCGGGTGGATGTCAGATGTCTCGGTGATGGTAAACAAGTCAATACCGTGCATGTAGAGTTAAGAATATATCGACCACAGACTGAATTCAGTCAGTCAGTCAACACTTAAAAACCAGCATCAGCTTGAACTCAAAAATACACAAAGTTTAGTGTAAGGACTCGAGGGGAAGATGCCGGCTCCCATGGCGGCCACCCAAGATGGCCCAGTCCAGGTACTTTGTTTTCCACCCATTCTCAGTTGTGTTTAGTGATTGAGTTACTCTACTGACCTATTAATTTAATCCATCCATGCAGTGAAACACACACATACACATTAGTGACCAGTAGGGGGCGGTAAGCACACATGCCCACATCAGTATCCGCAGCTCTGTGCGACTGGATTGGGTTTCTTGGATTCTTGTGTTTATCCGTACACTCAACACCTCATGTTCAAAAGCTTCCTTGAAATTTCAAGTGAAAAAAATTATAATTATGATGTCTCAACTTATGACTTCATGTCTAGTTTTGCTTTGAAATTCCCCTGTGCAAGTTTATCTAATTATATAGTGTACGTTGTTTCAATTTAGCTGTGCAAGTTTAAGAAAAACAGATGACCTAAGGAAAGGAAAGTGAGCTGTTTGCCTGCTGTGCCATGCACACAGAGGAATGTGACCTCCTCATTTAACCTACCCGTGCAGTGAAGCACCACCCGGTGCGGGGGGCAGCCCCAAACCACAACATCTGGGGAGCAATTTGGGGAGTTAGGTGCCTTGCTCACGGGCACCTCAGTTGTGTCTCGCCCTGTGTGGGGATCGATCCCGGGACCTTTCAGTCACGAGACCACTTCCCTGACCAGTTCTCTAATTAGATATGGCGTTAGATGTGAGTGAATGGGTGTGTGTGTGTGTGTGTGTGTGTGTGTGTGAGTGATAACCCAGTGATCCCGGGTGTGCTCTGGACAAACCGTGACCCTGACATACTAAGCAGATAAGAGAATGACTGACTGGTTATGTAAAAGTATATAATGTTTTTTTTTTCTTATGAATTATACTTGTAACAACAAACACCACTTTGGTAACAACTTTTATTGTCTTGGATTAAAAAAAGTTATATGATACAACAATGACTTTTCCATACAGAATATACTGTACTGAACACTAAGACCGTACGTCCCTCTTTTTTCCACCTGTTTGGTTGCATTGATGTCAACATCTCGCTCATAAACGTATTCATCCACCTCCTGCTATAGTTCACTTCTGTTAGCTGTTTGTCTGCAGATGTCTGTTTGGTGTTTCATTAGGAATTCTCTCCATCGCATCTACTGAATATCTGTAAGATGACTATATTTCCGAAAAGGACCGTAAAATTGTTGACACATTAGTACAATAACACAAAGCTGGAGAAAATAACTTGTGGTGTTGAGTTCATTTGCTTCACCCCAGGTTTGCTTATTTAAATCCTGCCTTTTGTACTTTTAGTTGCAAAGTGTTCGGATTGTTTCCTGACCCTGTAAGAGCCCTGTTTTGAACAGTTACCTTGTGTTGAAATCTTGCTCACATTGTCCAGCTCTGTCGGTGCCTCTGATACCCTTTCTGCTGATCACCTGATCTTCTGTCTGTTTTTGCATTGTGTATTGGACCTGATTTGGCTCATTAAAGCTCCCAGACTTGTGTCTTTTTACCATGTCTCGGCAGTGTAATGTCTCGGTAAATGTAATGTGTTACTGTACTTCAGTAGGTTTTTTGTGTATCTGTACTTTACTGGAGTATTTTTATTTTGAGGGACTTTTACTTTAACTTCACTACATTT
>JAOVVF010000004.1:18865889-18877510 GCA_028565595.1 Duopalatinus emarginatus
ATTATTTTTAATTTTTTTTTTTTCTAGTATGAAATATATTTTGTAGTTTTCTGTATTCATTTTATGTGACACCGGAACCAATTTTCTGGAGTTTGATTCCAGACGACACTTTTAAACGCTGGCACTTAGGACGCAACCAAAACGGTGTTTAAACTTTTATTTTTTTATATTTATCATTACATCCTTTACTTAATCATCCTCAAATAAACACAAACGAATTAATAAAACCGCGTAAACCTTACTGCGAAAAATATTTACCTCAGAAAAGCTTAGCTTAGCCTATTTGTAATCACCCCCTTTCTCTTCAGGTCAACATGGTACATTCCAGATAGCTTCCTGTGTGTCCTGAATAGCTGCTTTATTCCCTACATAGGCGCACTAGCACTGAATAGGAAGTAACGGCTTTTTGCAGCCTACGTAGTGCACTCTGTTTAGAAGAAGTGACGTATTTGTGATTTGGTCAGACCCATGAGGCTCTGTGGCAGAGTGTGGTGTGCTAGAGGGTGGATATAACACACGCAGTGACAGTATGGGGAAGAAGAAGAAGGCTCATGGAGACGCTACGGGTTTAGGACGCGCTTTAATGAAGGAGCGACTGAATGCAGCCCGGGGACATAGGAGGAACGACACATGGGTACGAGGCTGTCGTCATAGCAACGGGCCACTGACACGAGCCTGGTCTGTTGATGCTAACGAGCTAGCTAGCTAGAGCAGCTAGCCGAGTCACCATTACTCAGTGTTAGGGTTGTCTGAGGTATAAACACACTCCGGGTTGTGCACTTGTAGGAAACTAACTCACGACCCCCAAGTGTTTTATTCCTCTTAATGCTACAGGGGTTGTTTTTTTGCCATACTAGCCACTCTGAGTGTACTGTTACCATAGAAACAAGCACCTTATCAACATATTATTATTATTATTATTATTATTATTATTAATAATATTATTATGGGATGTCCAGGTGATTGACCTACTATTATACAATTAGGTGTCACGTGTGATGAGTATAAGATCATGAAGGCACTGGACTCTTTCACACCTCCACTTTTTTACTGCTCATTGACCCCTGTGCTTGTACACAGAGAGGGCAGTGGATGCTCTTACCCGGATCCCATAACCGATATGACATGACTGGAAGGTTCCGGGTTCGATCCCCGCCTCAGGGCTTTGGGCAAGTGTAATCACTGCCCCTAGTGTTCCATAGTGCGTGAATGGGTTAAAAGCGGAGTTCTCATTCCTCTGTGAACAAGCACATTAGTGCCATGGACAGGGGCATTTAGAGGAAGGGCACTTTAGTCGTGTCATGTCGGTTGTTAACCACAAGCCCACGGCTTCCCACGGCTTGTATTTCTGTATTCGTTTTTTTCCTACTTTTTTCATTGGTCGCACTACATGACACAGACAGTCTACCAGCCTGATAAGATAAGTGAAAGTGAACTGCTCTTTTGACCACTGTGCAGTGGAATTGACCTCTGCATTTGACTCATCCATGCAATGAAGCACACACAGTAACGAACACACACTAGAGGTTGGTGAGCACACATGCCCAAAACCCCTATCTGCTAGTTAGGAGCATTGCTCAAGGGCACTTCAGTCGAGTCAAGATCGAACCAGGAACCTGAAACGTATATAACGACTGAATATTATTAGGATGTAGTGGGAATGTATTCGAGCTGAACAGGTTTTATAGAATAAAGTGTTACATGTCATGAATTGATTAAAACACAATAATGTGCATCATGTCATTGACCCACAGGTGTATATTCAGTGACAGCACTTGCTTGTGTGATGTTTAATTATTGTATAAATTGTATTTGTTATAATAAATAACATGTTCTTCCTCCATCAGATCCACACCAGCGAACTGAACGACGGATACGACTGGGGTCGCCTGAATTTGCAGTCTGTAACAGAGCAGAGCTCTTTGGATGATTTTCTGGCCACAGCCGAACTCGCAGGGACCGAATTTACCGCAGGTAGACAAGTCCTTTCAGACTTCCTGTGTCCGAACGTCTCGGTGAAGGACGGTGTCTCACTAGTGTGAATTTTAACGTTTCAGAGAAACTGAACATCAGATTTGTACCGGCTGAAGCCAGGAGCGGCCTACTGACAGCAGAGGAATCGAAGAGATTGAAGAAACTTCATGACGACAACAGACAGTTCCTGCGTATCCCACGAAGGTGAGGAACGGAACAACGTTAATCAACCTGTCCAACATGTCTGATAAGAATTCAGATGATTTCCTGTATTGAGAAAACTCTTATTATTAAATACACTGACGTGCCAAAAGTCATAGGATTGCAGTGTGTAAACTGATTATGAACTGGTGTTACCTCTGGGGGGAAGGGCTTGGGAATGCCCCCACCTGTATAAGTCGTTGAGGGTTTTTTTGTGAGAGAGGCTGAACACTGGCTCATAGCAAGGAGATGTGAATTATCCAAGTTTAAAATGAGGTGTGATGGTGGGTGAGACATTCCATTTCCGAATTAGTGTCAGTATTTAACGTTCCTCGATCCACAGTGTCACGTGTGTACCGGGAATACGTCATAGAATACGGACAGTGAAGCATCTGGCTAGATAATAGAAATCACATACACATTCAATGCAGGAGGCCCCTCACTTATATCCCACAGGTCAGTCCAGCGTTCATTAGCTTCCATGACATATAAGAGCACACGACCCACCAGACTGCCATGACGCCACCACAGTGCCTCAGTTTGTGAGGTCGCTAACTGGACTAGCAACATGTTGCGTAGCCATGGTGCCAATTGTTTCAGGCTGATGATGGGGTTCATGTGCGGCACAGAGCTGCCAAAACAGCTCTGACCTCTCTAGGCATGCTTTTAACAAGACCTCTGATAGTGTTCTGTGGTATCTGGGACCAAGACATTAGCAACAGATCCCTCTGTGGATTTTCTTTGGTATCAGACCAGATAGGGCTGTCCAATATGATGATATATATTGTGTGACGTCATTTGATTTTCATTAGAGAAAAAGAAATTTAAAAATGAAAAACAAACAGTTATTTGATTTTCACTTCAAAATCCAAATACAAGAAACAGAAATAAGTCATTTTTTTCGTTTTACTTGCAGAAATAACACAAATAATACAAAATGTAAAAGTGAATCATATGTTTACGCTTATAAGGCTGTTGTCAAGGCAACAGGAGGCGTGGTCCCAGGCGTTAAAAAAAGTCTTTTTCCTGCGGCACAGCATACTGCAGAAAATATCTTTTCTGTTTGATCTTTTTGGTCGATATCAGATAGATATCGTTATTAAATGACCCAGTATGCCTCTTTGGCAAAGGTCTGCTCTTTACTGAGCAAAGTAAACGTTGCGGCTACATGTTGAGACATTTAATACGTTGGTACGTTTGCTAAAAAGATCATCCAAATTAAGTCCTCAATTGCCCCACAGTAGCCCGTTCTCTGATTGCCCTGTCAATACCTTGATAGTGAAAAAGTTTCACTTGGCACAACTTTCTCTGAATTCTCCGATCAGGTCGGCATATCTGTCATCTCCTTCTCTCACATAGGTTTAAAACATTGACAGACAGACAGACATCATGTCCCTGGTTTTGCCCTGACTGTCAATGATGTGAGCTAAATAATCAGAATCAGAAATAGTTTATTGATCCCAGAGGGATATACAGCTTTTATTAAAATCTTCTCAGTGCTGGTACTAATAATATGTGGTTTAGTGATAAAGTGTATCACAGACTAGAGAATTAACAAATATGTTGTGTTCTCACTGCTTCTCTTTTCTTCCAGGCCGCACTGGGATGAGAACACGAGCCCCGAGCTCCTCCAGCAAGCCGAAAGAGACAGCTTCCTGACATGGAGACGGGAGCTGGCGAGGTGAGGGAGTTCGTTTCTGCTTCGGTCTTTTAAATGTGTCTTTTAAATTATTTGCGAATAGTTCTTACAGTTATTTGCCCCTTTTTTTGGTGTATAAGGCTGGAGGAGGAGCAGAAGCTGATTCTTACCCCTTTTGAGAGGAACTTGGATTTTTGGAGGCAGCTTTGGAGAGTTATCGAGAGGAGGTACTTCAGATAATATGACTTCAACCATGTTTTATAATTATACATCCATGTGTATAAATGACCCCCACCTACAGTGATGCTTTGGGAGAATTTTGTAACGATTCACTATAGGGCTGTGTGATATGATGATGTATCACACATCGATGTAAAACGAAAAACGAGAATTGGTTTGTATTCATTATATTTCTATTTAAGGAAAAAATTTTAAAACAACAAAAAAATGACTGCAGCATTGTTCAAAGTTAAAACATTGGAAAACAATGATTTATGTTTTAGAAAACTAGTTTAATTTAGGTTTTTTGGCCTTGACTTATCTAACTCCGGAAGTAATAAAAGCAGAAAATGCAGAACTTTTAAAGGATTTTTGCAGTAGGGGCAGTGGTGGATTTAGACTTGGACCATGTGGCCAGCCCAGGACGTAGTCATGCAGGGGGATCTGGGGCACATGGTGTTAAAAAAAAAAGGCTATTGATATTTGCTCATCAAGTAATAAATATATGTGAATGAGGTATTTTAGAGCAGACCCCTGTGTTGTCATCATCATGTGTTCATATCAGTCACTGTGCCTATTCTCCTGTCACATACACCACGTGTTCTTCTTTACGTTATACCACACCTCGGATCACTCTGTCTGATACTGAGTGTAGATAATCCACTTCACTGATCATCTACTGACTAACTTGGTGCTTCAGTTAACTGTAATAAAACGCCGATATGTTTAAAGTGCAGTTCAACACCTGCCGCTGTATTTACACACACACTGAGAAGCAGCTGATTCACCTGCTTTTGTAGGTATTAGAATTATTAAAAGACATTTAAATTGAAGAACATTGCCTTTTATTATTATTATTATTATTATTGATGATTACATCTTTAATATTTGCAATTAATAGTTAATTCTATTAATATCATTGTTGCTACTAGTGGTGTGTGGTGTTGGCAATGATTACAATATGAATATCCTAAAACAGCGGCGCTCATTCCTGGTCCTGGAGATCCATCATCCTGAAGATTTCAGATCTAATAAACCTGACTCTACTCTAAAGGGTGGTAGATCTCTAAAACAATAAAAGAGCACTGTTGGCCTAAATAATACTGTAATGTCGGTCCCAACTTCCCTACTGTAGTTCTGAACAACCGTAGTCTGAACTATAGTGTTTATTTATACCGATTATAAACGGTTCTTTTGGCCATTCGAGATTTATTTCAGAAACAGAAATTTAAAAATGAAAAAACAGTTATCAAAATCTGAATACAAGAAACAAAAATAAGTCATTTTTCATTTTCCTTGCCAGAAATAACAAATACATAATGTAAGAGTGAATCATATCTCTCTTCTTTCTTTACAAAACAGTGGCACACCATAATTCAACATAAAGAAATTTGTTTTTTATGTGGTCATTTTATTTGTTTAAAAAAATACTGAATTTACAGAAAACGCGTTATATCGTGATACGTATCGTTACCGGGATATGAAATTTTGGTCATATCGCACAGCCCTAATTCAGTATGTAACATTTTCTTTCTAGTGACGTTGTGGTTCAAATAGTTGACGCCAGAAACCCTTTGCTGTTCCGCTGCCCAGATCTGGTACGTTCAAAGGTGTTTGTTTAATTTTAATTTAGAATTAACTCCAGATTTTCTGTTTCTGTTTACTGCAACGCTCTACTGTGTTAATCATCCGTCAGGAGAAATATGTCAACGAGGTCTCCAGCCACAAGGTGAACATGCTACTATTAAACAAAGCAGATCTGCTTACCCGAGAGCAGCGACGAGCCTGGGCCAGGCATTTCCAGAAAGAAGGCATCAGGGCAGTGTTCTGGTCCGCATTGGCCGAGGCACAGCGGCTGGAAGCTGAAGAAAAGGTGAGAGCTAAATCTTTTTGTGACCGTATACAGCAAAGGTAAACGGCAAAAACCCTGAACTCACTCAGAGTATTCTGACAAACATAATTTGGCATCTCTAGACGTGTGTGGTGGCGCATTGTCCTGTTGGAACCCATCAGAATGAATAGACACACAGTATTCACCTGTCAGAGACATGTGTAGATGTACCAGGGGTCCCGTAGCATTATGGAGCCACCACTAATATGTATGTATCTGTACTTTGGATAGAAGACGTCTAAAGGGATGTTGAGTCATGTGATCTGGACAGCTCCATAGTATTTGTAGGTGCAGGATCACGGGTGCAGATTGGTTCCAGGAGCATTCTGGAAAGCTCTGATGAATGGTGCGATCTGCGTCTACACCCAACAAGGGCTCAATCAAGCATCTGTGAGATTTATTCGCACCCGAGATCCTGCACCAAATACTATGGCGCTGTGGGTGGATATCAAGACAGCATGGCTCAACGTACCTCAAGATGCCTCCTGTCTACTTGTGGAATCGATGCCACGTTGAGTTTCTGCACTTCACGACACTACATGATAGTAATGCCTGTTCCATTACTTTTGGCATATTTATGTATAGGCATTAGATCTTAATAATATTTCGATTCCCAAAAGCAGGCGAATTTAAATAACTATGCCGATGGATCACGCCTCACCCTGTGATTATCTCCTGCATGGTGTTCAAGGGAGAAGATCTCGACGACATTGAAGAACTAAGCGATACCGAATGTAAAGGAGCCACAGAGAAGACATCATCACATCACAGCGGACCTGAAGAGTCACAGGAAACGAATCAGGAGGAAGAGGAAGTGGAAGAGGAAGATGACGACGATGAAGACGACACAACAGCGAGTTTTGAGGACTGTACTTCAGAAGCAGACTGGCAGACCTGCTCCGAGGGATCGGGAGACGAAGAGGAGAAAGAGAAGCGCACAGCGTCTTCGGATGACGCTTCTTTTTATAACTCGAGCCATCTGCTGCGCAAAGACAAACTGCTAGAAATGTTCAAGTCTGTACATTCTGGACCCACGTGTAAAGAGGGACAAATCACAGTAGGACTGGTGAGATTGTATTTATAGGTTAATTTATACACACACACACAGACTTTATTTCATCAGCCTGACACGATGTTATCTCTGTTGTTAGGTGGGTTATCCTAATGTTGGCAAAAGCTCCACCATCAACACCATCTTCAGGAATAAGAAAGTCTCCGTGTCGGCTACACCTGGACACACAAAGCACTTTCAGGTATGTGCCCCTCCTCATTTGAGTGAGTCGTCCTTAACTGTTTTTAAAATCCTTAAACGTCAGGCTTAGTGGGTGTGGCCTAATTATTATAAAATAAAAAATACAAAGGCTTGCTCTTGCGTCATGATCATCATTAAAACGGATAAAGGATGCAAATAGAGCTGGACAATTAATCGAAACATAATCGAAACCAACATTCAGACCCTCTAATCAACATGATCTTTTCGGTTATTTCGATTTTTAAATTTCTCTTAATCCTTTCCCCGAGGTGTGTGTTCATATACTGTCCCTTTAAATATATGCTACCAAGTGTCTAGTCACGTGACTCGACACCATCCAGTCTTCAGCAAGCGAGCGTCATGGAGGTGACCTAAATTTGGAACCAAGTTTACAGCTTGTACCAAAAAAATGCGGTGACTTTTGTTTTGGCGCATTTTGGAAATTGACATCATACAAAAAGAAGCGAAATGCAAATATTTCAGAGAAATGCAATTGATTTATTTTATACTTTTCAGATAATTTTTTTATTTACATTCAAACTAAAATGTGACCTTTTACATAAGGTGTTTTAATTTCAGGTGATCTGTGCTTTAATTATAGTTGTGCAAAATGTTTAATAAATAACCATACATAGTTTGTGTGTGTTTCCTTCATTTTTTTGTTTAAATCATAGATATGTACTGTTTCATTAGAAAAAACATCTCAGCTTTAATACTTTAGCACAATCGATGTTAGAAAACTAGGAACAATAAAATAAAAATAATCGTTCATTAATCGTAATCGAGGAAAAAATTTCAATTAATCTTGATACTGATTTGAGGTCATATCGCCCAGCCCTAGCCACAAATATACTCCACATTCTCTGCACACACAGCTGCATGTAAATCATCGTTTACACAAAGGTACGTGAAAAATTGATACCCCGGTCTAATACTTGGTAGTTCCTCCAATAAACATGGACTCCACGAGCTTACAGAAATATTCTCTAGGCAATGAACACAAACTGGTACACCAGTGATTTTGTAGTATAGGCAAGTTTGTGGAAATACTCTTTATGCAATGGACACCATACCTCCTGCAGGTTGGTCCACAATTCTGTTGTAGTCTGTGGTGTAGGATTTCTGTGTTCCACAGCACGCCGCATGGTGTCCCAGATGTGTTCAATAATGTTGAGATGGATCTTATTTCACACAAAATACAAGTCATATTTTTATTTATTCCTGTTACTCAGCCCTTTGACTGCATCTATGTTAAATACCTGTGTTTGTGTTTGTTGCAGACATTGTACGTTGAACCGGGTCTCTGCCTGTGTGACTGCCCCGGCTTAGTCATGCCTTCCTTCGTCTCCACCAAAGCCGAGATGATCTGTAGCGGGATTCTACCCATTGACCAGATGCGAGACCACGTCCCGGCCATCTCTCTGATATCCTTTCATTAGCCGTGTTTCTTGCTGACGTTCGTTATTAATCACTCACCTGTTCTGGGATTCATGATTGAAAACGATTTCTGTGCTGTGCGTTATAACAGTTAAGTGTCATTCCGTGCCAAATCAATCAATTTTCAGAAAAGTTTCCAGGTGACCATCTCGTTAAAACGGCCAACCATCAGGGCAAAAATCAATGTTTTTGAATGTGAGAGTTAATTAAGAAGAGTTGACTTGAGATAATTAGATTTTTAACAATTATAGCTGAGATATGGATCTTTCTGTTAAGTTTATTACTAAGGGTAATTGTCCACATAGTCAATTATCCACTCGTAGGCGGGGGTACGGCGGGGCATTTCGGGTTTTTTTGCGTTCGTATAAATCTGAGATCTTGTCTTCAATTGGGGTAAAACTGCATTTGCCTACAGCGTCTCCCCCAAATAACAATAATCCAGTATAAACTTTGGTCCTGACCTCTTGATAATCCTCTGACCCGAGGGTCAAAGTCCAAAAATGGGGTTCGACGCCAACCAAAATTGGATGTTGGCAGGCTCATAACTTGCTACTGCTTACACCAACCTTTATTAGTATGCCATATTCTGACAAAAGGGACAAAACTGGACCAGGTTACCAATTTTCAGCTTTGTATCATGTTTAGAAATAAAGATATGACCCTTCAAAATCCCTTAGGGTTCATAGCGGCAAATCGCAAGTACCAAAATAAGGCGTGGCATTTGGCAAATATATTATTATATATTACATAACATTACATATATTATTAATATTATGTAACTCCTGAAATAGTAGGAATTTCACCCCATGTGTATTGTGTATTCATGACTCCCCATAAGGTTCATTTTGGCTGATTTACATCACAATCTGAGATTTTACGAAACCCTTAACCCGAGTACGTTTGTCAGACAATCCCACGACCCGTACTGGAGGGAACCTACGGCATCAACATCGTTAGACCGAGAGAGGACGAAGAGCCAGATCGCCCTCCTACCGCCGAGGAACTGCTTTCAGCTTACGGATGTATGCCACTAACTGTTATACGGAATAAGATCACATTGTAGTATGAATTCTGGCCTGGTGTCAACTTGTACATGTGTGTTTTCAGATATGAGGGGCTTCATGACAGCACACGGTCAGCCTGACCAGTCCAGGTCATCCCGCTATATCCTGAAAGACTACGTTAGCGTAAGTATTTATTCCACTTCAGACAGGTTTGTCTGAATAAAACGGTAAAAGTGTCCTAACGGCTTTGATGAATGTTTTCAGGGAAAGCTGCTGTATTGTCACCCTCCTCCCCTCATCGACCCGAAAGACTTCCAGCCTCAGCACAAAAACTTCATAAACCAAACTAATAACAGCGGCCCTTCCACGTGTATTAATAAAGCTCCCAGGGTCAAACAGATTGAAAACACTGTTGATAAAAACTTCTTTCACCAGGTAAGAAATCATCCAAATATATATATATATATTCTAAATTAATAATCAACCTCATACAGAATCTCACCACACCATTTGCTATCTGACATCTCGCAGGAAAATGTCCGGGCCCTAACAAAGGGAGTGCAGATGGTGATGGGCTACAAGCCCGGCAGCGGCCCGCAAACACAGGGAAAACCAGGCCCTGAACAGCAAGCCGGGAAACCGTGGAAAAAACACGGCAACAGGAACAAGAAGGAGAAAGTCAGAAGACTTAATAAACACCTGGACGCATAAATAATGTCCTGAAGATGGACAAAGACACTGAAACAGTTCTTATCTGAAAGACATGATGGGAATATTTATAATATAACTTGAAATAAAAGCCTGTTTCTGAGAATCCTTTTGCAGTTCCACCATAAATAATATTTCCGCATGAAACAACTGATTTTGTATTAATGCTACGTTTATAATAAATAAATCATCCCTCTCTCTATGTCAATTTTTTTGATGACCATTTTGGATTACACTGCAGTATCAGAAAAAAAACGGTACAGATTGGTGGTGGCTCCATAATGGCATTCCATGGGACCCCTGGTACATCTCTGACATGTAAAAACTGTGCATCTTTTATGAGTTACACTCGTAAAGAAAATTTGTCAGATATAAAAACTTGTAAAAACTTCAGCACTGGGTTCGATCACTGCATCGGATTGAGGTGCCCTTGAGCAAGGCATGTAACCCCCAACTGCCCCCTGGTTTGGGGTGGCTCCCTGCTCTGCGCAAGTGTGGTCACTTCCATCTAGTGTTCTGTAGTGTGTATTTCACTGCACAGCAGTGTCAAAAGGAAAACGTAGCTCACTTAACTTTCACTTGACTTTATACCTGCATCAGCGACTTGTTCAAGGACATCAAGGATGCCGTTCCGATTAGGGTTGCCACCTCTGACAAAAATCCCAGACACGGTCATACTGAGAACTGCCCACAAACATGTCCATAAGGTTGATATAACAGAATTGGAGACAGCTTTGTGAAGTAGTGTTTTTATGCCTGGCTTATCAGCCTTTACAAAAAATAAGTTAATTAAGTGTGCTGTTAATTTACTTCTTTTAAACTAAAAGATAAGCGAGTGTGTTTTCAGTTTCCTTTTTATGTACTTGTCAGTGATGTAGTAAACACAATTATACTTAAGTATACTTGGCTTATATACTAACAAGTATACAGAAATGTTTTAAGTATATCTGGTAGGGGTGCTGAAAAAAATTGATTCTTTAAAGAATCGTGATTTCTAGTCCTGGCGATTCTGAATTGATTCAACACCCAAACACCCAAAAATCAATTGTAAAATGCGTTTAAGTTTTATCTTTGCTGTTCCTACTCCTAAACATACTGCATATCGCATTACGTGTCCACTAGGCCACCGTACAGCAAGCTAAAATGCGAGTGTGATTGCAGCTCAGTTAGCATTAGGAGTTAGTTAGTGTTAACCGTTAGCATTATCCATTAGCATTACTCGGTAGCAATTAGCATGAGCCGTTAGCAATTAGCCGTTAACGATTCGCATTATCTATTAGCGTTAGCTATCAGCAT
>JAOVVF010000004.1:18965321-18976110 GCA_028565595.1 Duopalatinus emarginatus
GATTCACCCGTAGTTCATGTTGAGGCTTGTCGCGCGCTGCTTCAGTAAGAGTAAAGCTGCGTCCGAAATCGCATACTCAAGCAGTACATACTGAATTCTAAGTTTTACTGTTTTGCTGTTAAAGCAGTACGCAATTCCAGTATGTGAGCGAGCAGTTAATCGCGATTAAATTTTTTTATCATTTGACAGCCCTAATATATATATATATATATATATATATATATAAAATCTTTTAGAACAACAAAATTATTATCATTATTATTGTGATAGTAGTATTATTAAATAATAAAATATAATAATAATAATGTTGTTTTTGTTAGTGTTGTTATTATTCAGAAATTAAATAAATTTGTGTAAGCCAAATTCTATTTTTTTAAAGACAAATCTCTTTATTTTCTTAAAATTACTTCTAATATTATATTGTAATATATAATTGAATATTTTTAAAATGCTCTTAAAATATTATAAAAATACTATATAAGAATAATATAAGAATATAATAAAAATAGTCAAGATACTAAAATATCCTAATCTTAAGAAGATTAAGAAGAATTTTTTTCATATATAGTTTAATTACACATCTCCCTCATCTCAACATCATCATATTGTGTTTGAACAGTTTTCGATCCTCCTTATAGCCATTAATCAGTGTTGTACTCGATAAGAAATGACTCGTCCCTATGTCTTGACTGTTGGCCTACAGGTTCTGTATCTTGGCCTGACAGTATTCTTGCTATAAATTTCTTTGCCTTCTTAATACTGCCTTAAGGATATGTAGACGTTTGTGTGTACATTGTTTGATAGCAGTGTTTATCACTGTTTATTATGATTATTCCCAGGGCATATCAGTCAAAATAAAAAAAAAATCAATGAAATGTAACCCTTATGTCTGTCCTGACTCTGGCCAAACTGTCTCATTTACATGTATAAATGTATAAACCCATCATTAGACATTAGACAGTATGTACAATGCAGTATATTATTAAATACTGCGCTGTATTCTGTAGTAAATCATACATTTTTAATAATGTAGCACTCTTGTTAGTGCCAGATGATTAATGAAAACAGGAAACAATAAAAAGTTAGATGTTTATCATGGTAGAATAATTTGCATCTAGCTATATTTTTACAAGTTAAATAAGAATCAGGCTTCTCCCAGTCACTTAAATGCAGTTGTGCATGCTGTATCACTGAGCATCTGCTAATATGGAGTTAAAAAGCTAAATTTATTGTGCAGCTCAAAGGTTTTAAATTTAATTTTTTTTTTACTTTGTAGGACTGTGAGATCCTGGATATCATCATGAGGATGTGCTGTAAGTAAGCTGTGACCGTTGCCATTTTTCTGGGGGTCTTTCGACCAGTAATACTTTTCCTAAGCCTCCTCCATCTCCATAAATTCAAACCCAGCACTCCCTAAGAGCGTAGGACAGACTTGAGGAAGTTTGCTTGAGAGTAAAGAAAGAAAGACGAGGCATGCTGGAAAACAAGACTACAGACAGCTAGTTGTTTAGGCCTCTATTTATAGAGCACTTTTTAAAAAAGTTTTACAGAGAGCATGTAAAACACACGATGTGGTGTGTTTCTAAGATGAAAAAATGTTATACACAGACGTGCCAGAAAAAACGGTACAGACGAGCCTATGCAAAATACATAACAACAGCACCTATGGACGTCATCGGTTGCGTCCACCAGTGCGTATATAATGCAAGAGACAACTATCGAAGCTTAAGCACCATGTTATGGGCTTTCTTTAGTTGACATTCAATGTGACCCCTGGTACATCTACAGACCTCTCTGTCAGGCGAACACTACGTGTGCCTACGTTCTGACGTGCTACACCAGTTCATGTCCTGCATTCATTCTGATGGGTCTCCAACAGGACCAATGCAACACCACATACACATGTAGAGACGCCAAATTATATTTAAAGGAACACTCATGTGAGTTTAGGGTTTTGCCATTCACACCTAAGTCACCAGATTTGAGAATTGTGGGCCGTTCTGTATGGTGTATTTTCTACAGAATATTTTGTAGAAAGGGTGTTAAGTCTACACATTTCTATTTACATTTATGGCATTTGGCAGACGCTCTTATCCAGAGCGACTTACAAGGTTACTGGTATTACGGGTAGGCCAACGTAGTTTTAGGAATCTTGCCCAAGGACCCTTATTGGTGTAGCACAGACTGGCTGTCCAGACCGGGAATCGAACCCAGGTCTCTCACATGGGAGCCAGTGATGTTACCACTGAACCACACCAACCACCTCATATGCAGTCGTATGTTCCTACCAAGTATTAGACTACTTTGTGTACTAGTCTTTCTGGCACTTCAGTGTGTATGAAGAGATGGGTGTAAACTGAGAGATAAAAGAAAAAGATGATTTATAAAGATTCTGTTCTCATGTTGGTCTGGGTTCGAATGTGGAAAAAAGAAAAACATGTTCGTTTCAGGCGGTAACGTGCTACTTTTTCCATGTTGAGTTCTTTTTTAATCTCTGCTTTTTTACTACTTCCTTTCACACAATGCAATGGAAAATTTAATTCTCACGAGTTTTCTTCTTTTTTTCTTTCAGCTTGTTGTGGTGAGTCAACATCTCTTCTTTCGCTTTGAAGCATGCAAGAGGAAATGTCTTGAGCGCTGTTTGGTTTGGATTAAAACTTGTTGTGCTTTTTTTTTTTCTCTCTAAAAAAGAGAAAAGGTCGTTTTTGGGGGTTGAAGTCTCACTGCTTTGTGTTTGTTTAAGAGTGCAAGTGTGGACCCCTGAACATTACCTTTATCGTGGATAGCTCTGAGAGTATCGGCGCGAACAACTTTGCTATCGCTAAGGACTTCATCATCGCCGTTATTGACCGACTGCTCAGGGATCAGCAAGTCAAAGTACGTCTCCTTTAGTGATTTATTTTTTCAGTGCACAAAAATGTTTTTTTGGTTGTTCCGTGTAGTCAAGTGTCTCCTTCCGTGTTTTGTCCAGTTTGGCTTGGACGATACTCACGTTGGCGTGGTACAGTACAGTGGAGCAAACGCTCAAGAGGTTGTCAAGCTCGGTGACCCCGACACCCAGAACATAACAGCGCTGAAGGAGTACATTGATCACAATCAACACATCATGGACATATCAGTTCCTTTTGGTTTAAACATTTCTCAGACTGTTTAATCTTTTTTTTTCAGGGCTATTAAAAAGTTGCGCTGGATGGCTGAAGCCACCTATACCGGAGAAGCCCTCAAGTTTTCATGGAATAGATTGATCAACAAGCTGGATTCCAACCACTCGAACAGTGTAGTGCTGGTCCTGACTGATGGTCGATCAGATACTAAAAGAGACAACGTGCCTCTGAACACACTCTGCGGTCGAGGGCTACATGTAAGAAAGGCCATGCAATTGTTAGCTTTTCACTGTTTTCTTATACATGACATAATGACATTCCTGTCTCGTTGTAGGTTGTTGGTGTAGGTGTTATAGACTATTCAGGTAGTCAGCCCAACAGCGATCAGGTGCAAGACGTGAGCTGTGCAAGCGATCCAGCTAAACCAGGCACCTCCTTCGTCCTGGATAACTTCGGCATGCTCCTGGACGACACTTTCCTTAAAAACCTGACCGACAATATGTGCAAAGGTAAGATACAGACAATGCATCTTAATGTTTTACTTCTTTAGTGAGCAACTGATCTGTTATTTGAGACATGAAAATAACGTGTCTGACTGTTTTTGTTTTGCTTTCCAGACAAGAAGTGCCCCAATTTCAGTTGTCCAAGTAAGTATTTAGTATTTCAGACAATTCTGTTTATGCTAAAAACAGAAATAGGTCAACGTTTAAAAGCCAGTATACTCTAGGGCCAAATGTATGTGGACACCTGGCCATCACACACATTCTCCAAACTGACTCAACAAAGTTGGAAACGCACAATTGCAGGCACTGAGTGTCCAAACCTGTCCCAGCATGACCATGTCCCTGTACGCAGAGCAACCTCTATGACGACATTGTGTGTTAAGTTAAGTGGACCGGAAGAACTCCTGTACTAAAAAGCCCTGACTTCAAACTCACTGAACAACTTTAAGATGAACTAAACCCCAGACCTCCTCACTTACACAGCATCAGTGTCTGATCTCACTAAAGCTCTTGTAGATGAATTCATCTAGTGTAAAGTGGAGGTTATCAAAATAGGAAAATCTGGAATGGACTGAATTGGAATGGAATATGATAGTTTATCAGTAATTGTTTATTATGTGTTTGGTTAAGCGTCCGTATACATTTGGCAATATGGTGTACATGCATTATGTAACATTTGTCTAGTGAGCTTTAAGCATTTAGAAGTGGTAAAAACATACTTGTGTATTCAGTATGAAATCAGCAACAGAAACTTTACCGGTTCCTCTGGTTTAAAACTTAAATAAAACCACAATCTTTAAACTGTAAATATTTGTGGCTTATCTCATGCATTTGCATGGAATGTGTGTCTTTCAGTTTCCTTTAAGGAATCCACAGATATCCTGATTATGATGGATAGCTCAGCTAGTGTGGGTGCCCAAAACTTTGAGTTGACCCAAAACTTCACCAAGAAGCTGGTGAAGCGCTTCCTGACTGCAGACAAAGGAAGAAACGTTGTGGTCCGTGCCGCCGTCGGGCAGTACAGCGACACTGTTAAGATAGAACCCTTTTCTAACAATTACACCGTAGTGGCTGCTCAGATCGCAGAGGCCAAATTCCAGAATGCCGGCACGAGGGTGACCGAAGCGCTCAGTTCCGTCGCTAGCCAGTTCGGCGGTCGGGCCAGGAAGAAGAAGCTGCTGCTGTTTACAGACGGGCGCTCGCAAGGCATGACTCCTCAGGAGTTAGAAGAAGCGTTAACGAAGGTTAACAGACAAGGCATCGAGCTCTTTGTTCTGGCTGTTGAGAATCAGCTGAATCAACGCAACCTGCATTTCTTGGCAAGTCGCGGACGGCCCGATGACAACATTTATGCCTCCCGCCACCTATTCAGGGCTCCTGACTATCGCTCCTTGCTGAGGGGAGTCTTTTACCAAACTGTGTCCCGAAAGATTTCACTGGATCAAATATGAAGGGCAGGTCATGTATTCTGAATAAGCAGAAGCTGATTGGCAAGTGGGAGGGTGAAACGTAACAGGTATACAAGGGTGGGGCAATAGTGCACAAGTAACTTTTTTTTTTTTAAATAAATTGTGATCCATATTTCATTTTGCATCATGTAGGGTTTCTCTGTGTTATATACCTTGTGAAAGGATTACAAATTACATTCGAGCATTTATTAACAGCATATATATATTTTCTAGAATGAAATCCATGTGCTGGTAAATAATGGCTAGAAGTAAAATGACTCTAGGACCTAGATGTTAGGACCATTCACATAACATCGGATTGTTTTATTCTGAACAACTTGTTTATAGTACCGACAATGTTAAACGTTCTTTATCGTCATCTCCGAATATACATGCTCATATTGTCTTCCTGCAGCCTGATTAAATCACCCCCCCCCCATCTTAATCTCCTCTTTTTATACTTCATAAACTATCACTTGAATGTAAATTTGGTGCTACCAATGTACACTCAGGCAAATGCAAATTTGAAACCTGTCATAGTGCCTGTAACCAAAGATCTTTTTTTTTTACCACTGAGAATGTGTACAATTTTCTATGCTATAAATGTATTTTGAATTAGTCATTGGGATGTAGAGGGGTTTTTCCAATAAAGAATGCTTCACCCACCAAACTGGTATCTTTTCTGAAATTTTAAACGTCTCACTGAAAAGCAGTAAATATTAACCAGACTATAATTATCCAAATTCCTAACGGTTTATTCAGTGCCAGTTCACTGCTATTAAAACGTTTTGTAATGCATTAATATGTTTTAAACTCGGACATCTTGTCTAAAACTGTGTAAACAAAGTGTTATGAAAGAGCAGCATGTACTGTATGGTTCAAGCTTCTACAGTACTGACATTCAATAAAAGTACATTACGGTTCAAGGCTGTGGCTTTGGCTATGAGGTCTAGCAAGAGAAGTCATTAATGATGAACAGGCATGTTCTCTGGAAAAGATGTAACAGAATTCAGTAGAAACTGAGGTTTGGGTCAAACCCAGATATTACAAAGATCCCTGATGTTGTGTGCGTATCTAGTTCTTGATGATTACTAAAGTCTGTTATTGATGGGAGGATGTCAGGATCCGGAGTTTGTGTATTGATGGAGGGTTGCAGGATCCAAACTTGTGTGTGCAGGGGGCAAAAGGGTAAGGCGGGGCAGAACAGGCAGAGTTTTGATCATCCTGACTGCCTGGTGGACGGAGCTATTCTTCAGTCTGCTGGTTCTGGCTGATTCTGTGTCCTACCTTTAAAAGCAATAAAAGGCATAATTGCAGTGTAGATGTTCAGCTTTTTTGCAAGGATTTAAGAAAAAATAGTGCGGAAATCATTTAGGAATGACAACATTTTACCTTTTTTTTTTTATATAGACCTTCCATTTTCAGAGAAGACTGTGAATTTAGACAGTTGACTGAAAAGCAGTTGCATTGTCAGGTTTGGCCGGCTTCATTACTTAATAACAAAAAACGAATGGGACAAAATGTCTATAGTTGATTCCAAATGTTAAATTTGCATTGCTTACTGTTCATGGGAACACTCCATACTGAGATAGCAAATGAGTCATGCCCCAGATTTGGCCCACACTTAATCCAGCCCACATATCCCAGTGGAATGACTTGTGTACTGAAAAATACAGCAGGCTACATGCAGTTGGGACAGTTTTGGCCCAAAATGTAAATCATTTTACATGGTGGGCTGCATGTGGGTCACATATCCAAAGTCTGGAATTCTGCATCACATGACAAAGTTTAAATGTGGCTGATAAAATTTGTTAGATTTTTTTTAGCCGACAATACACTTGCCACTGCCATAGCTGACCTATAAGTGCCTTAGCAAAATCTGCTAACCTGGGTATGTGGCCCAAAGAGATGACAATGCAACTGAATGCATCATTTGGCTGAAAATAAAAGAAAACAGACCTGTCAGAGAGACAGCAGAAATTTTAGAAGAATGCACTGGTGAACTCGGGTACACCAAAAGGCCTGGAAGAGCACAGAATACAACTAAAATGGATGATTGCAAAATTCATTCCTCATTCCTTCATTACATCTAGCCAAGTCAATAATGTTCTGAAAGTGGTTGGGATATCATTTTATACCCAGAAGTGTACAATAATCCAATATGCAAAATGCTGAGATTAGCCTCTCCTGGAAAACATCGTAAAGTCTTCCGTAATTCTGTAACCGTATTATTTTAGACAGATATAACTAAGGTTAATTTGTACCAGAATGATGGGAATAAAAGAGTATGAAGGAAGCGCTCATGATCCAAAGTATAACATCATCTGTCAAACATGGTGGAGGAAATGTTATGTGACATGAGTGTGTACGGCTGCCAGTGGCGCCGGGTTCACTGGTGTTTATTGATGACGTGGTAGTGCACAGAGCTTCGAAAAAGTCTACGCTTCATTCCCATCTCTATTGCTTCATTGTAAATTCTTTGTGATGGTGTGCGGAGGCAAATTCACTCACTGTATATACAAAATATATATACAGTATATGAGTGAACTGGTATGTACCAGTATGTACTAGTACGTATATAGGGAGGTCCCAGCTGTAGACACTGGATTATGTACAATCACAGTATGTTAAACAAAAGGGACATGGCTTTAACACAGATGTAAAGAGTGTTTTGTTTTTTGGGTTTTTTTTGAGTTGCTGTAGTCTTTCTTTTTTTTTTTTGATAGATCGTGCCACAGTCAAACTCAAGGCTAGTGCATATTTTTATCCATTCTGACATTTGACGTATAAAAGAGTGCATATTAAAGTGGTCAGTGTTTATATTTCTTGAATGGATCAATGGTAAATGCTTTTTTAATGGCAGTGCTGTATTAATATGTCGTTAAAAAATAGTTTAAATCGTGTTTGTGAGAGCTTTAAAAGTCAATTCCCATTTTTTTATGACCCAGTTTTGTAGATGTTCTCTAATTACATTTCAACTTGAATATCCTGGACCCTGTAACCCTCAGATGAACGACCCTAAGTTCTCCAGAACCCTTGCAGGGACTTTTCTCAGAGGTAGTAGAGCATGAATCTCCTCCAATTGCAACATACTCTCTGGTCCTCCTTTTTTTAAAAAACAAAACAAATAAAGACCTATAAAAAGGATCTACTCCAGATTTCCATCTCTGGCCAAATATTCAATTTTGCCACTATAAAGATTTTAAACTGCCAAAGTAACTTCAGGCAGAAAGAGGCTCCCAAGTGCCAACGATTTCTGGCTCTCTTTATAAACAGAGGCCATATCCACTGGGTTTAGCTAAGTTCATGTAAGTGATCCTTCCATTTCAGAACAATAGACTAGAAGTTAACATAGTAGAGGTCGAAACGTCCTCACACTTCAACCGTGTTTGTGCATGGTCTTTTCTTTTCCAGTCTGCCAGAAGGTCATTTAGGTCACCAAACAGTTTTCCAACATTCTCCCATACCTCATCTTTCGCTTCTGTAGCTGCTTACTTTATGTCTCAGTAGAATCAAGGCTTTCTTCTTCGCTTCACAGGCTCAGTTTTAGACTTTTATTCCCCCACCCTTACCCGGTACAAGGGAGAAAATGTCTCACTGAAACCACCGTGAGAGACTCTCAAACAACCCAGCTGGCCCGTGCCCTGTGCGGTGGTTCTTCCAATGAGGCCACCCTAAAAAAAAACAGGTTTGACTTTCGGCATGGAAACATCTACTGCTGTACAGTACAGTTTTTATAAACAAACCCTCCAGACCCTCCGGCCTCATCGACGGACTCGTACACTGCAGCCATTGAAAAAGTAAGAATGGATTTCTAAACAGCTGATGTTCTGACGTGCAGTTGGCAGACTTTTCTTGAGATTCACAAGAACACCTTAGTACCTGAATGCTTGCCAGCATGAATGCCATGTGCATCTCTGCCTGCCTGTTAGGAAGTGAAACCATCTCCAGACCAATGCAAGGGTTTTCAAGCATGTTATGCCACCTGATTGTGGGTAAGTTTCTCATACTGATCTTCAAGTTAGTTATTAGGTAGAATCGTACAGATTGGTAGTGGTTCCATAATGGCATGGGTTTTGTTTAGCTGGCATTCCATAGGACCCCTGGTACATCTACAAACATCTCTGACAGGTAAACGCTATGTGTGTGCCTCATTTCTGACGAGTTACACCCTTTTGTGTCCTGCATTACTTCTGATTGGTTTGTCCTCTTCAAACGGTATGGTTAGATATGGTTAGAAGAAACTCATCTGAGTTTGGGATTTAGCCATTTCCCATGCAAGTCAGGGAATCTCTGTGTTCCCAGGATGACATGAAACACAGAAACCCTACACCAGAATTGTGGACCATTCTGCAGGAAGTATGCTGTTCATTACCTAGAGAATATTTCACCAAGCTTGTAGAGTCCATGCTCCATAGGGGACCTACCAAGTTTTAGAATGGTGTACCAGTTTTTCCTGGTATTTCAGTGTAGAATTAGGTGTAGAGTTGGAATTCTTGCTTTTCTGCAGGCCAGGTTGGGCAGAACATTTAGTAAGCTCTCTATGACCTACACAGATCAAAAGCAACAAAAGGGGAGATTTGTTGCCTGAGTAATTGCCTTCAGGTGAGAGATCAGCAACCCTGCCTCCTTGATCCTATCCAGGTTGAGGCCCAGCATGGTAGCCTGTCTGTTAAAAGTTTCTTCCAGGATGAGGTCAGACATGTGACAACTTCTGTAACCATTACCAGATTTGTTGTCTTACTGTAATGAGGACCTGAGTATTTCTTGAGCAAGCTAATTATCTGCCTCATTGTGTATTCACTCACTAAGAGATGAACTTAGGGTCATGGTGTGGTTTGTAAAAAAAGGGATCTCTTCCAGGATGGACTGTCCCCAAGCAAAATGATGTTTCTCATGGAGAGAAATCCCACAGTCCTAAGTAGAGGGATGACTGCCCAGTATCTCTGAGGTAAGGTTGGACTATTATATGGAAAAATATTAGCAAGTAGGCTAATTTGTGGGCATTCTACAGCAAGAAAAGCAAGCAAGCAAAAGCTTTCTGTAGAAATCCGATATCCCAGTTGAGGATGCTGTTGAGTAATGGGTAAATAAATGTAACATGCAAAGATCTTAGTGACTTTGACAAGCACCAAATTGCGGTGTAAAGACGACTGGGTCAAATCAACTACAAAAAAAACAGGTCTTGTGGTGTGTGTCCTAGCATACAGTGGTTACTACCTATCAAACATGGTCCAAAGAAGGACAACTAGTGAGCCAGTGACAGGGTGATGAAGGTTGGTGGTGAAGGCCAGCCTGCCTGGTCAGGTTGCACAAACATTTAAAAACGATCTGTTGCAAAAATCTTGGCGCCAAATACTACGAAACACCTTCAGATGTCTTGTGGAATCAAAGCTCTTTGGGAACTGTTTAGACAGGTGGTTTTAGGCTGATTTGCTGATCCTAAAGGGAAATTAAAGTTCTCCAGTAGAATGAAAAAACAAGACATAAATGAAAAAAAAAATATATGTATATATGGGGGTTGTGCCAATGACAAATTTGCCAGATCCTCTCTCCCATTGCCAAACAACTTATTCTGCCGTTGACCTGTTTGGTGTTTGCTGGACTGAATGATTGAAGTATTGGCAATTTAAGAATTTATTCACTGGATCATAGGGTCAAAGTGTGGGATACATGGGATATATACATACATACATACACACGTATCCGATGTATCCAACACTTTGACCCTACG
>JAOVVF010000004.1:19026630-19041059 GCA_028565595.1 Duopalatinus emarginatus
GTGTGTGTGTGTGTGTGTGTGAGAGAGAGAGAGTGTGTGTGTGTGTGTGTGTGTGTGTGTGTGTGTGTGTGTGTGTGAGAACAGTCTGAATGTGATGCTAATGAGCTGGCTCTCCGCCATGTTTCATGTGACATGCCCATCCCAGTGACAGTTAAAGAGCATCGCTGCACTCGTTAGCATTTGTGTGAGAAGCTAAAGTGACCATTAAGAATCCACTTCCTGTTTCTTCCCACATCACTTCCTGTTTGATAGGTGAGCTGCTGTAGCTAGCTATAATGAGATGCTAATGCTAAATTCACTAAACAGCTACTAGCTGAACATGTAGGTAACATTAACTGAGCTAACATGAGCCGAAATCAGGAAATCAGTAACGCTGAGCTAATAATTATTGCCGGTTGTCATGGCAACGCTGTCTAGCAGAATTCGCCTGCTAGCTTAATGACCTACATTTTCTAACAGTGATGTGGCTGAAACTCCCACACTAATCATTACACTCCTCTACTGACATGCCCAGCTACCGCTGTGTGTGTGTGTGTATGTGTGTGTGTGTGTGTGTGTGTGTTTGTGTGTGTCTGACTGCATGGATGGCTCAAAGAAGGCGGACGTCAATTCCACTGCACAAACAAGCGGTCAAAAAGAGCAGTTCATTTTCACTTCACTTTCACTTAAAACACACCCACTATACATGTTTACCGGTTGCTACAGCGAGATAAAATGGCGCCCTCTCTCACTCCCGCCCTCTTCCTGTCTCTACACCAATCAAATCGCCACACTGGCTGGCTACGTACCGCGCCGCGTAATGCGTCCCATCTGATTGGCTGTTGGCATCGCGTCACTGCCAAGGAACACGGCGGGATTTTCAGACGCCTCAGATTTTCCCCCTGCCTACCCTCCCTAACAGCTCCGACTCCGCCAGTCTGACAGCCATTATTCTTCAACACATTTACTTTAATAGTCACCGAAGACGTCTGTGGGTTTGTGGACGCGTCCTTGAGGAAGACGTTAAGCCATATATTTATACGAGAAACGAGCCAGAAATTGGATTAACGCTTGCTAATCTAACCGAAGCTAGGCTAATCAGTAGCTAGCTGTCAGTGAACTAGCCTGGTTAGCGTCTGAGCGCTAAATAAACAGGCGGTTGTAACTATAGGACCGGTTGTTGTAACGTATTAATATGTGTTAAGGTTGTTGTTCGTGTTCGGTTTGACTGACTGAGTGTTGAGTTAGCTAACTAGCTATTTGTAGACAGTTAGACCATCATGGACGGCCACCAGCAGCACCAGTACCACCGGTATGACTCCTCCAGTCAGGGAAGAGAGAACAAGTTACACCGGAAAAAGGCTTTCGGTGGACCAGGACCTGCTCCGTACCCGACCTGGGGGAACGAAGAAGCAGAAAAAAAGACCAAGTTTGTAAGTAGACGCCTTATTTGAGTATAAATATAAATGTCTCTGACTAACATCAGGTTTAAACATATCCAGATAGCATCTAGATCTGGGCCACTTCTGGTAACGATATGGCAACCGGATGTGAGCCAAAGGAGCTCACATATATTAAAAATGGTCATTAAACACATCTGGGTCGCTTCTGGTATGGTTGTACATGTGGCTGAGGTCCTGACAGTCCTGGTTTAAAGGTGGCTGATATATGACTCTTGGTGGCTAAGAACTGGCAGAGGTCCGGCATCCACATTTGGACCATATGCAGCATGCTATCCGGGTAACGTCAAGGGCTGCGTCCTAAACCTTTGCTACGTTGGTACTTCCAAGAAATATCTTTACGTCTGTGCTCTCCGTCAAAGACGTTTACACCACATGCTACATCCAAAGCAAAGCAACCAGCATTGTGGATGACGATACACACCTCATAGACACACACACACTCTTTACCTTCCTAATGTCCGGGAAAAAGGTACCGGAACTGTGGTTTGGGGCAAGTGTGTTCACTGCCCCCTAGTGTTCATGGATGACTGTGTTTCACTGCACGGATGGGTTAAATGCAGAGGTCACATAGAGCCGGGCGATGAAACGATGACGATAATTATCGCGATATAACATTTCCTAGATAGACGTATAAGTATGGTCTGTGGACATAATATAAAAAATATAAAGGGGTGCGAATCTCCGTGTCCAGCAGTTCGATTCAATTCCGATTTTTGGGGTCACGATTCAATTCAGAAATGATTTTCGATTCAGGAATGATTGGAATGGTCTAGAAATTTTGTTTGAATTATTTGATTGACAAGATGAAAAGACAATGTAAACAAATAGCACATTTTTTTAAACCAATAATTTTAGGTTCCTTATTGTATCAAATCTTTTTATACCAAAAATAGTATGTTATAGTGCGCTAGTTTGCTAGCAAGGAAGCTGGGTAACTAGCTTGCTGTATGGTGGCCCAGATGGCCCTCTTCTACGGTGGCCTAGTGGACGTTATGCAATATGCAGTATACTCTGGAGCAGGATCCGGCAAAAAATTAAAGTTTAATGCATTTTAAAATCGATTTTTGGGCATTTTGAATCGATTCAGAAGCGCCAGGACTAGGAATCGCGATTCTTCAAAGAATCAATTTTTTTCAGCACTCCTAGTATACAGTAAGATATGTGGACACTTGACCATCACACGTGTTTCGCAATCTGTTGCCACAGTTGTATAGTGTGTGTGTGTGTGTGTGTGTATATATATATATATATATATACGCTGTAGTAGTATTATTACAATTTCTCTTCAGTAGAACTTTGAGATTAAAACCTGCTTATTCACAGGGACTTATAATACATAATGCATAATACACGCCACTTAATGGATAAATTATGTTTCTACTGAACAAAGAAAAATGCTTAATCATTGACAAGGTGATGTTTTCAGAATGGAGGTGTTTGTTTGCATTTCTAGGAGACTTGTTGGCGCTTCATAACAGTCGGTTAGGTAAAGACTGTATAACAGTTATCGTGTAAGAAATTATTTGTCTCATGGATGATTAGCAACAGTCAGTGTAACTTGTTACTTGATAAATGGAAAAAATTGCTAATGTGAAAATAGCCGTGGTGTAAGATGAATAGAGCAGAGCATGTGTGTTTTATAGGTAAAGAATCCAGGATAGCATGGTGTGATGTGACCTGACATGTTGTGTTCTGAACCAATAGGGATGCAGGCATGATTTCTAAGTGAGCCTGTGTGTGTGAACTGCTCTTTTGACCCCCGTGCAATGGAATTGACCTCAGCATTTGACCCATCCGTGCAGTAAAACACACACTAGTGAACACACATACACACAGTGATCACATGTGCCCAGCGCAGTGGGCAACCCCTGTACACAGTGCCTAAAGAACAGTTGGGGGTAAGGTGCCTTGCTCAAGTCGAGTTTTGACAGTGGCAACTTCTCATTTACAGTGCAGTGAGGCCTGGTTGCTTTGTTTAGTATCTCACAGAGAGAGATACAGATACTCGCTACCAGACTAAATATGGCAAGTACCAGTAATTGGACATCTCTTTTTAATGAGTATGAGGTGACTGAATCGGAATAATGTATTGTGTATCTGGACAGGACTCAAATTTTGGACGAGTGCTGAGTTTAGAAAAAAACAAAACAAAGCACTGATGTGGCTGACCTTGACTGAAATAAAATCACAGAGTCGCACCTGTGGAATAGGAAATTACCCCAGGACCCAATGTAGATTTAATCCTGTACGAATAGGGCATTATTATTTTGAGACCTGGGTAGACGCATAGTCTGCACATGAAGAATCATATTTGTCTTTTGAAACCGGTTAAAGACACCTTTATCTATTTAGAAATTAAAAGGAAAAGGAAAATATTTAATTTTTTTTTCTTCTCCGTCTATGTTTGAGAACTTTCCCCTACAAATGTCTGGTCTCTCGCTTGCCGCTGTAATAGACTCAGGTAGGCATAGTGTTTAAATCAAAGGATAAAGCCGATAAGGATAAGACAGACTAATCCACTTGGACTTCCATGCTTGTTAGAGCAGCTCTGACTCTGAATAACCTGTAAATCAGCCACACGGTCAAACTGATACTAAATAAATGTGTATCTACAGTATATGCAGTCAGCAGAGTATTAAACATGTTTGTCAGGTCTGTAGCGTTGAAGGACAGTTACGGGAATCGGCTTTTTGTGAACCGTTCCAGCATCAGCCAGGATAAAGCACCGTGTAACCTTGTCAAACCTCACCTGTCCCTCATTTCAATAGCATTTGGCGTATCATCCGTCTTTCTGCCTCGGGCTTAAGCAAATTCTCTCTCAGTCCTGTGAAAGCCAGGCTTGCACAGATGATTAATTTAGTTTCATAAAATGCCTTGGGGACAAAGCAACGTTGTCATTTAAAAACTCAGTGGCGTCAAGATTTTTTATTTTTTAATTTTTATGAAAGAGCGGAGCATGAATTCACCTTAAACTTGAAGCAGAAAGGAGTGAAATGTGCTGCGTTGGTGCAGGTAGAGATTGCGAGCCAGAAAGGTGTTTGTCATCAGGACAGACATTCCTGAGATGTTTTCTAATTCTCTCGGTTAACAGTTTAGTTAGACCTGTTGAACAGTCTGACACAGTTTCATTATTTCTGTGGGTGGAGAAGAGTTTCCTTTTGATTGATTTAGAGCTGGCTTGATGTGACCAGTTTAATTTGTATGTCAAAACAAAAGGTGACATGATTTATTTACATGCAGATCTGCAGATATCAGCTACACCAGCTCTCAATTAGATGCCATATGATTAAGACTATGATCATAAGAAAAAAAATAATAAATGTTCATGTATACACACAGTGATTTCATATATATATATATATACACACACAGTGAAAGTTCAGTAAAACTGATATAGATGAGCCTGTGCAAAATACATAGACTGGTGGTTGGTGACTCCATAATGGTATGAGGTTTGTTTAGCTGGCATTTCATGGGACCCCTGGTACGTCTACAGACATTTCTGACAGGTGAACGCTATGTGTTCCTCTTTTCTAACGAGTTACACCAGTTCATGCACTGCGGTTGACGGGTTTGGCCTCTTCTAACAAGACAATGTGCCACCACACACATCCGGAAACGGCAAATTATGGTTAGAGAAGCACTCATTTGAGTTTGGGGTTTTGCCGTTTTCGCCTCACTCTGCCGATTGTGTGGCAGCAGTACAGCGCGTTCAGTAATGTATATACAAGTCAAAAGCTTCACTTAATATTCACATCCAACATCATCATGGGGAGAAAGTGACCTCTGTGACTTTTATCTGTGACTGGTGCGGGTGTTGGTTCCAGATGGGCTTTAGAAAATCTCCTGAGATATTCGTGCACAGCTGTGTACACAGAATGGTGTGGAAATAAAACACTGAGTGGCTATTCTTGAGTGACTGATAAGAATCAGATTGGACAGATTGGAAAAAGGCCAGAGGACAGTCTCTGTTTCCTATTCTTGGCTGACTGGTGAGGAATCCGATGTGGTTTTCTGCTGTTCACTGTTAAAAGGAGAAGATCCTTGAGGAAGGATCTGAGGTTCCTCAGAAACTGTGGAGTAACCTTCTCAGTTATATCCAAATAAGGATCCTGTTGGAGCCCTAATTTTAATGGGTTTTTTGAGGAACCAGATTTTATACGGAGGAATCCCAGAAGTTTGTTAAGGCTCCTCTGTAAGCATTGAGGAACATTTTGGTTCTTCAAGGAACTGCTAATTTTTACAGTGTGTAGCACATTTAATGGGTTCTGTGTTGTGAGATACTTTTCTGATTGGTATGGTTATAAAGTGGGACTATTTAAGTTACTTTCTGTCAGCTACAACCAGTCTGTTCTTCTCCGATCTCTCGTATCAGCAAGGTGTTTTAAACACGGGACCATTCTGTACCAGCTCTAGAGACTATGTGTAAAACAGAAAAATTTGAAGAGATTATCAGATTCTGAAATACTCAATCCATCTGTTTAACTATTCACTGAGATCACATTTTCCCCCTCTGTCTGATGTTTGATGTGAACGTTAAATATTAATGTGAAATTCATATAGCAACAATTCTTCTGGATATCATGCTGATAGTGGGAAATAATTCAGTTTAGCATAATAGCCATAGTGTAATAACTTCTCTAACTGTGTTGATATGAGCGGTTTTTAGCTCCTGAGCAGTTGTTACCGTTATTCAGACATACACAAATCAGCCATAACATTAACACCACAAAACCACTGACAGGTGAAGTGAATAATGTTGATTATCTCACTACAGTGGCCCCTGTCACAGGGTTGGGTATATTAGGAAGTGGCCTGTTCTGAAAGTTGATGTGTTGGAAACAGGAAAAATGGGCAAGCATGAGGATCTGTGAAGAGCCAAATTGTGACTGTTAGACAACTGGGTCAGACTTTATCCCAAACAGGAGGCCTTGTGTGATATTTCCAGTACACAGTGGTAAATATTTATTAAAAGTGGTCAGAGGAAGGACAACCGGTGAACCTGTGACAGGGTCATGGGCACCCAAGGTGATTAAGGCGGCATGGGTAGACCATCCGGTCTGATCCCAAGAAAGATCCACAGAAGGATCTGTTTAAGAAGATAGTGAACTATTTGCCTACTGTGTTTGCACACGGAGGCAAACCTCCGTGCAGTGAAACACATACACACCAGTAAACACTAGGGGGCAGTGAACACACTTGCCCGGAGCGGGGGGCAGCGCCCGGGGAGCAGTTGGGGGAGTTAGGTGCCTTGCTCAAGGGTACCTCAGTCACGTCTTGCCCTGTGCGGGGATTGAACCCGGGACCTTCCGGTCACGAGACCGGTTCCCTAACCACTAGGCCGCAACTGCCCCTCTGTTGAGTATGTCTTAGTGACAGATACAACAGAACACCTTTTGTGGAGTCCATGTCTGATCTGTGTATGAACACCTCTTGTGGAGTCCATGTCTGATCTGTGTATGATTTAGGTCCTGATATAAAAAAAAAACAAGCACAAAAAAAAACAATAGTTATTGAAGTGAACACTTTTTTTTCAATTATTATTTGAACTGAGTATATTTACACACAGTCACACACACGAATCTGAATTGAAAATGTGTTGTCTTTGTAGATTTAAAGTAAACTCTAAGTATTCTTCCCAAAGCATTCATGTGTCTATTTTCATATGAAAATATGGTATGATACAAGACATCCTGACTCACTCTGTAACACGTGCTTAAAAACAATACAACAAAATGCTTTATGATGTTTACCTTGATCACATTATCACTATATTACAACAGGACATGCAGATGATTTTACCCTATTGTCAGTTGCACATTTTTTTTTTTATTTCAGTCGTGCTTTTTACTCTGATTATGCCTCATGTGCTGGTAACTCCAGCATCGGCATTGAAGCGTAACATAGACCATGAACACTAGGTGGCACTTTAAAACCGTCTAACAGACAGTGAGGGGGTAGGGACTACATTTCCATCTAGAGAAACATTTTGATCCCACTTTCATAACCACATCATTTCAGCACCAGTACATCTTCACCAAACCCCATCCTTAATTTGGCTCTCCATGTGAGGTAGATACACGGCATGCTGCTTTTGTAGTAATGCAATATAATAATGTTTCCGTGTGCTGTTTGTTTTCCAGTTCAACAGGATTAAAGGCCACACAACACAGGTTCATTGTCTTTACTAATTTCAGAAGCCCTCTGTTTAATTAAAGTAATGGCTGCGAGAACAGTAAAAGTGGAAAAAAACAACACTTACACTGTTATTACAGTATATCTCAATATGATTTTGTTTTTTCCATCTGACACTTTAAGAGTCTTGGCTTCTTGTGCTTGCGTCCTTTATTTTGTGTATTTATGGATATATAGCATGTGTCCTGTTTTGCTGCAAAGCTGCCATATTGGCCCTAAACAGTGTAATGGGAAACTTGCATGCCATAGCTGCCAGGCAAATCAACCCTGCTCAGCACGGTTCAATTCATCCCCAGTATGCCTTAATCATATTTTAAACCTTCAAGAACCTTTGACGAAGCTTAAACGGGCCGCTTCGGATGAGTCAGACCGCTCGGTTTAGCCGATTAGGTGCAGTTACCCGAGCAGGTGTTCGAATTTGTTGGCCGACATTTAGGGCTACTCTTCCGAACGCGTCGTCCATGTGTAAACGGACAGCATCCCCATCTGGCTGCAATAAAAGATGGAGACAGAGCGAGAGAACGAAAGAGCACAAGAGATAGAGAAAAATGGATTCAGTGCAGGCCGCAATATCGCGCTGACAGGGGAACATAACGCGGTGAGGGTCAACCGAACGGGAGGCATTACCGCCAATTATGGTGGCAGATTGATTCCTCATTACGGACAAGCAAGGAGTTGCCTAGGTGGAAGAAAAATCGAATGGGGACCTCAGAAGTGGAGGGAAAAAAAAAACAATTTACACCCTGCTTTTATTGCTGGCCTTGGACATCTGGAGCAGAAACAGCTGGGCGATTCCGCCGAGAGCTCTCATTCTACCATTATTTTAACAAATTTATGAATTATCCATCATCAGTTCAGGTTCCTTGAACTTTGCAGTGGATTTTTTGCCCTCAGGTCTACAGCCTGTTTGTTTGCTGTCTAAGCAATGAGCAAACAAAACCAGGGAGATGAGTAAAAAAGGAAGAGCGATTAAGCCTGCTTTTAGAGGAGGATAGTGAGTTTGGGCTCATAGAGGTGAGGGGTCGAAATGGAAGCTGTTCTTGCCTCATTGGTAGGCAACGCGACAGCATGGTGCTTATTGAACAGAACCAATTCGGGAGAAGCAATTACAGGAGCTGCCAGCAATACCCATGGTTTATCACAACATGTCCGACCGCCCTAATGGCGCAGTTAACATTTGAGCACTCAACAAAATGAAAAGATCTGACTTTCCAAACAGCGCAAAACAAAACAATGCCAGAGAAACCGAGTGGAACTATCAAGGTCACTGCAATTATGTCCAATTTTCTCTCTTATTTTCTCTTCTGCTATATGTGTGTGGGGTTTTTTTCTCAATAAAAGGTAATTTTCTTATTTAGCTTCTGTCACTCAGGATTCAAAACTACTACGTCTGCAGTTCCCATGTTGCGATAGTTCGTTGCCCTTAGCTGCCACATTTATTTCCTGATGTGAAGAAAAGCACATTGAGAACAAAATTGGCTTTGCTTTGCTGTAACTTTGATACAGCAACTCAGCCACATTGGAACAGCTCAGACCTGTTAAGGCATGGACTCCACAAGTCATCTGTTGGTGTAATGTGGTATCTGTGGCACGAAGACAGTAACAATAGATCCTTCTGTAGATCTTCTATAGGAGCAGACCAAACGGCCTAGCCTTCACCCCCAAGCACATCACTGAGCCTTGGGTGACCCTGTCAGTGGTTCACTGGTTGTCTCTCCTTGGACCACTTTTGGTAGGTACTAAGCATTGTATACTTACACACCATAAGACCTGCTGATTTAAAAATGCTCTGACTCAGTCCTAACAATTTCACCCTTTTACAGGTGCAACTGTAACGAGACAATCAGTGCTATTCAATTTACCTGTCAGTGATTTGTTTTTAATGTTATGGTAGGCGTGATGCTACAATAACACCGCTAAGACACATTTTATAGAAAAGCATGCTTTAAAGCACAGCACCCCTTCTTGGTATATGTGTAATGCAGACAGCGCTAGCATGGTTCTTCAACTTTGTTGATGCCTGTCACTGTTTCATATGCTACAATATGTCCATTATACTAATTAAGCCTTAAACATTTACTTTAAGGTGTTTGAGTAGTTTTGTACACCTGGCAAATTGAACATCTGTCCATCGCCAGATGTTTTCAATACTGGAAACTAGAATAACATGGCAGTACTTTTGATCAGAACAATTTAAGTTTGTTTGACGTACTGTTTCTTTTGGTTTCCTTCAGCCCCCCCCTCCCCCCATACAAGGCTCAAGGATTGAAGATTCACTTACGCTTAAGCTTTAGCTTTAAATGTTTTTACTGTTTGACCATCTTACAATCACACAAAGGAAATGCTATTTTTCCTTGAAAAGTATAAAAAAAAGATCTGAAGAGATTGTGAACGAGCACAAATGCTGTAAGCTACGGTGCCATCACCGGCCTGTACATTCAAAGGAGCTCTGAATAAAAGGCTTGTTATTCTTTGTCAGAGCTGCACCCGAGTTCTGTTCCTGACCGCCGGTGGAAAAATACTTCGGAAGTCTGATTTTTTGAGGTCACTAGGCGGACCTTGAACCAAGCATGAAACAAAAGGGGAGGTTGCTATTTTTCGTCACCTGGAGAAGAGTTTACAGGGGTGTGTAAGGAATTCACTGCATTATTAGGCACCTACTAGACATGATCCGAGGCTTTTGAAGAAAGTTCAATTGAAGCAGAGCGCTCGCATGACTCTTCTCATGTTCCCTGTTAAGATTTAAAGCTGATTGGGCAGACTAAAAAAAAAAAATATATATATATATATATCGTTTTTTTTGTATGGCAAACACCTGCTTCCTGAATACAGAGTGAAGCATCTGTAATGCTTTTTTTATGGATGAGCGTGTTTGCTCAGGAAAGCGGGCGAGTTGTGTTCAATCCACTGCTTGCCCTCTTTTCAGTCAGTTTACAAAGCGACGCTCATATCGTGTCCGGTTTATTAAAATGCATTAAAATGAGCCCAACTGTCCGCTCATTTAACCATCTACTACAGTGCAGCAGTGAGCAGCTTGTTAATCTTAACAAGGGCTTTAGGATGAGACGGGCACATCTTAGAAAAGCTCTTCATACGAGTTATATCCAACTTGTGAATACTGCAGCATTCATCTCCAGCGAGTGCTTTATCCTGCTCAGGGTCACGGTGGATCATGGACACCAGGCTGAAGATGTAATACACCCTGGATGATCACAGGTCTCCCTGCACACACAGTCAAACCTAGGGGTCATTTAGCCTGGCATGGTTTTATGAGATGGAATGAGATGCCGGTGAACCCCAAGGAAATGGATGGTAACCATGTCCAAGAGGGAACTGGAATGGAGCTATGAGTCAGCAACACTATCCGCTGTGCAGACACGAATTTAAAAAAAGTTCACCGGCCAAATGTATGTGGACACATGATCATAGTTAGAAGAACACAGTTGTGTATAAGGTCTTTGTATGCTGTAGCATTTCCTATACTGGAACTATAAGGCCCACAGTTCTAGCATAACACTTGCCCCTGTGAGGTCCATAAAGACATGGCATGTCAAGGTTATAATGGTTTTAACTCGAATGTCCTGTACAGATTCCTGACCACTGCTGCCTAGTTCTGTACATCGGTTGCCTGCAGATTAGGAAAGTAGCTAGAAAGTAGTAACTTATGTATTATAACTTGTGAAACAGAACAACCTAAACTGTTTTCTTATAGACCCCAAAGCAATAAATGTACTTCCAAACCTGAAGGTGAGCTCTTCATTGTCAGTGACTCTGATGCCAAAGAAAGTGTGATATGTTTTAGAATGGTGTGTCTTGTCCTGAGTTCTAACCCCTAGCCCCATGTATCACTGCATGGATTACTATGCAGCTCTGAACCTGCCTTTTCCTTCATCAGTGACCCTAGCAGAGTCCCTAGAGACGCTGTGTCAGCCCCGTCAATTCTTTAAGACAGGCCACATCACACTTAGGATGCAAAACTAGATGTTGGACTACAGCCACTGGTCCTGACAAATGCAGGTACACAGACAAGCAGGTAGCGAATGTATAAGTGATAACGTTGTGGACGTAACGGACACCTGTCATATCCTTTCACTTGTTCAGTGTTCGTAAGATATCATAGTCGTCTTCAGAAGTGGACTGTGTGACCTCTCTGACTTGGTTCTTGGACATTTTTGTAATAAATTAAACATTTTTTCCGCCTCTTTCTTTCCCAGTAATGAAATAATATATGGAAATATATTCTCCATATCCTCACTTTATGGCACTTTATCCTAATCCTGGTGCACCAGAAACTTTTCAATCTTCCCTATGATTTTGATGACTGAAATTCATTTCACATTCACTCTTCTGTTTAACATAAATGTGATCAACAGTCTAAATTGTTCTCTACAACTGAGTGACAACTCAATCTGACCATCTAGGTGGAACAGTTAACTGCATCAAATGAACGAGGAGATAGACAGTACCACAGGAAGTAATTACTTTAAAAAATGAAATTGTTTATCAAATAAAATACTTGTGTATTGTAAAATAGACAGGCAGGGATTCCAATTTAATTACAAACCGTGCTTTAAAATGTCATAGTTTTGCATAGTTCTTTCATTCCCATGAAAACAAACAGAACAAAAAGGACTAAATTACACATTCAGTATTATTTTTGCCATTTGGGTTCAGTCGCTTCTGCCTATTTTAATACCCTACAGTGTTTTTCTTCACGTTTAAAACGCTTTATAGGTAGGGGTGCTGAAAAAAACGATTCTATAAAGAATCACGATTCCTAGTCCTGGCGATTCCAAATCGAATGCAGAAAAATTGATTTTAAGAGGTATTTAAGTTTTTTTTTTTTTGCCGCTCCTACTCCCAGACGTACTGCATATCACATTACATCTGAAGAAGGCTGTGTAGGCCACCGTTAAGCTAGTTATCCAGCTCCCTTGCTAGCGGACTAGCGCACTATGACTTAAAATTCTGTTTAATATTTAGTTAAAGGTTAATGCACTGTGGTAGATTGAAGTCTATGTTTTCTTTTGTATTAATATATTTTGAATTATTTGTTTATTTGATAGATTTTTAGATTTTATTTAAGAAAATGCCAGACAGCTAAGCAAAGCTAATACTGGTCATTTAAGTTACAGAAGAGAAAAGATTTGATACAGTAAGGAACCTAAAAGTATTGCTTTAAATACATGTTCTACTTGTTTACATTGTCGTTTCATCTTGCCAACCACATAACTGAAACAAAATGTATATACCATTTCAATAGAGAAATCGTTCCTGAATTGAAAATCGATTGTGAATCGAATCGCCAGACACTGAGAGATTCGCACCGCTATTTATAGGCGTTACTTGGTGATATTTAAAGGGGTGTGGCGATGAGATGACAGAAAGGTAATACTGTTCTAGGACTTGATAGCAGCTGTGAACATAGCGAGCATCGTTTGATATTTTTAACCTTCTTTTAAACTTTTTTTAATCTTTGTTTTACCTTTTTTTTTTTTTTTTTTTTTAACAGTTGACAGATTAATAAAGAAATGCAGTAAACTCGTTTCAATAAGTTACTTGGTTAGCTGCTTGCTAATGTTAGCAAACTGCATGGTGCTAAAAAAAACATCTTCCATCAAACAGTAACTCAGGTTAAGCATTAAACATGTCACGTTAAATAAAATAACGTGAACATGATGCACGTAAAGACACGAGGAGGATGTGGCACTAAGAAATAAGGGCAGGGTTTGGCAGGCACACGGCCTCGGCTCCCGTATTTACAGTGCAGGCTGTGGCTCCAATACTGCACCAGTGCAAACAAGACGGCAGCTTTCATTTGGGCCATCTTTTGGTCAGCTATGGTTTTGAGTGGCTGAGAGACCCAGCATGGAAACGTTAAGAGTATTTTGCATATGTAAATAATGACAAGAAGACACTTCCAGTTTACACTTATGTTTATACTTTGGGAAATAAAATCGGCTACGTTGCTTGGAAAATATTGTGGGCAGGTCTAACCTGCAAACGCTGCATTAGTGGTTGTTAATGGTTAGAAATCCATGTGCAGGAAGGATCTGGATTAAAAAAAATAACGGCCTTCTGTATTCTGTTAAATATGAAATAGAGCTGTCTCTTTCCTCACTAACATGTAGTGACTGTCAGCCAGTACGGGACAGTGAGGTGAAATAAGGATTCGCAGAGTTGTATATCTCTCATGGTGATGGTAAAATACAGAGTGGGAGGTTTAAAGGAAAGTGCACACTGAGACATCCAAAACGACTATAATTGTGAAATATTAGTCAAATGTGCTCAGCAGTTTTGGTGCTAATTCTCTATTTTCACTGTGAACGTTTGTTTTAATGTGAGACCTTTTTTTTTTCCACGTGTACAGGTTTGTGATGTTTGTGAATGTTGTGAAGTCAGTTAGCTACTTTCCTCCCACTTTTTTTACATGTTGAGCTGAATACGAACTGGAGTTAATTCTGGATGAATTAAATATTTAATTGAATTCAATAAAAAAATTATGTAACACTGACTCGGATGTAATAATTTATTGCTTTTGCAGGATTTTCTTTGTGCTTTGTATGAATATATATACATTAGTAAAGCTTGGATTTTGTGACTGACCTAGGATTAGCAATGCTACCTAAGGGGCTAACACTTTAACCTGCTTTTGTAAATAATGTCGCTAATTAACATGATTAGAGGTGAAGTTAGAAAAAAAGTGCTATATTGTGATACAGTGCATCCGGAAAGTATTCACAGCGCTTCACTTTTTCCACATTTTGTTACGTTACAGCCTTATTCCAAATT
>JAOVVF010000004.1:19041819-19053247 GCA_028565595.1 Duopalatinus emarginatus
TTTGGAATAAGGCTGTAACGTAACAAAATGTGGAAAAAGTGAAGCGCTGTGAATACTTTCCGGATGCACTGTATGTATCACTATCGGGATATGTATGGACCCATATCGGAATATGAAATTTTGGTCATATCTCACAGCCCTACCCAGAATCATTGGGTAACAATGTAGGAATACCCCATGTAGATGGTGTCCATCGCAGGCACACACACACACACACACACACACACACACACTCACACCTAGGGCAATTTAGTACATACAGTTGTGTTTTCCGAGAAGCAGGAGATAACCGGAGCACCTGGCCTAAACCCACACGGACATACCCCACAGAACATACCAAACTCTTCCCAGACAGATACCAGCGTGAGGATCGAACCCATAACACCAGATCCCTGGAGCTGTGTAGCACACACACTACCTGTGGGGCCACTGTGCCTTCTGTGATTAATATCAAACAGTTGATTTTAAGGATGAACATGAGTAAGCTTTATATTATTGTTTGACAGTAATAGCTCAAGGGATTTCTGCAAGCTCCCAAGCATAAGATGTACCAAGATTTATATGCTTTTGTATTTTGATAGACATCCTTGTATGAAATATTTGTCTAACTTAATCAGGGAATCTAGAAATCTGCGTTTTTATTCACTCGACCATTTCAAACAACTTCCTTTGCTTGCAAACCACTTGATCACTGACTGTTTGATTTTGATTACAAACACTATAGAGAGCCTCTTTCTGACAGCACGTCAGTTTCCTAATGTAATTAAAGAGAGAAAAAACAGCGCTGTACTCTCTTTAATACCGTCTATACCACACTGCCTGCCTTCTGTGTTCATTTCACTGCTTTGTATCCCCCCAAACAAAATTACAGACATCAGTATGCGGCTTCCATCTTGTTTCCTAACTGACGTTCAGTAATCATGAAATCCACACTTGAGTGCTTGATCAGGCATCAACATCCTTTGCAGAAGTTGTCTCAGCTCTGTTGTTCTTTGTATTTAATGTAGAAGTTTTTGAACCGGCTCCCCTCCCTCTGTAGACAGCACAAAAAGTTTAATGCTGAACCATCAAAACCATCTTGTGCTTTTAGGTTCAGAGATTCTGACTGTTTAGCCCACGTGAAATAGTTGATCCAGACAAAATACGTGCATGCACTACACTACATGGGACAGAAGACACAACAGAAGTGCCCTTGAGCAAGGCACCTTACTGCTCCGCTAACTGCTCGCTGGGCAGCATAGATAGGGATGCCCGCCAATCTGGGCAAGTGTGTTCACTACCCCCTAGTGTGTGATTACTAGTGTGTGTCACTGCACAAATGGGGTCAATGCTGACATCAAATTCCTCTGTGTACAAGCACAGTGGTCAATGAGTCTCGAATCTAGTCAAAGGCTTGAGTCTATTCCAACATGACAAACTGAGCTCCATGGACACATTTACATAATGTAGGAGATCTCACGTGGCCTTGGAACAATTATGACGTACCGTGCCGAACCTTTTCTCAGTAATGCCCTTGTGTGCAGTGACACTCACATTACAAAATCAGCGTAAAAAAATGAGCGGAGGCTGTTATAATAGCAACAGAGTGGACCAAGTCCATGTGAATGCTCATGGTTTCAGGATGTTCAAGAACGAATAGTATGGTGATGGCCAGGTATCCATTAACCTTGGTCTTTCAGTTGCACATCCAGCAATGGCGCTTCCTTTAAGATGCACAAGGAGTATCCCATCCTCCCAGGTTGGCTTGCTTGGCTCTCGAACTCCAGGGCAGTCTTGTTTCTAATAATCAAAATATTATCGGGGTGTGCTCGATTCTGGAGTAGTGGAGTTACTCTGCTGTGATTTCCAATCAGACAGGCAGTGATCAAGGCAAGCTTACGGCTGGTTAGGGTCAATGCAATCGATCAGGGTGCCTGGGATGCATTGGAGCACTTTTGCATTCACACTACAAACGGTATGTCCTTTCCAGACCACCTTACCTGGAAAACGCTTTTTTTCAATGCACACCTGTATTTAGCGGAGTTGACGTACGATCCGATCACCTAGGCCAGGTGTGGACATGGTTTTGTCTTGGTTGAGTTCCTACCGTACTGATTCACAGCATTTTATCCCCACTGGTAAGCATAAATCATTTAAGGTGTTCTGCAAAGTTTGGTCGTAGGCCCTCTTTGATTTATTATCTACACGCTCCCTCTGGCTTCTGTCATCTATCAGCATGGTTTGCAATTTCATTTTATATATTACAGGCATTAGTAATCTTAGGATTAGTGTCACAGTTCTTTATCACGACAATGGATTTCTGCCATTTCAATCCAAAGAGGTGGTTTTTAAGATATGTTTATATTTGTGCAAACATTTGTGTAATTGTATATTTCAGCGTATACATATATTACAATTACATTTGGTTACCTTTCTCATTCTCTGTGCTCTGTGTTGGGTCAGGAATGGCAGTCCGACATCTGTTGTTGGGCTGTCCAGAGCCCTGTTCTCATGCTGTTACTCCATTCCTGACATCTAAGGTTAAGAGTGTCAGTAGCAGGTGGATGTGATCGAGCTAATGGACTACAGTGGAAATGATTAGCGATCCTCGCGTTTGACTTTAATGTCCGCACCTCACAAAGGGCTGATTGAAGAATCTGTTTGGCATTCATATGTCTTCACCTTTGTGCTGACTCTTCCTTCCTACATATTCAAATCTTAATGTCCTTGGTTCACCTCATTAATTTGAGCAGACCTCATGTTGCGGCTCTTTCATTTTGCTCAAAACGGTCATGGAATAGGCTGTAATTGAAAGATACGTTATCAGCGTGCAATTAAAGAGTCAGGAAAGAGATAACAGGCATAGCTGAAACGGATCTCTGGCGAACTTTTTAGTATCTGTCTATTGAATTATATAGCACTTGCTAGCAGCGGCGCATCCTAAGTAGCCATGTGCCTTTGCTTTGTAATAAAATCGTGTCCCAATAATCAAAGGCCCACATATATATGTATTTTTGTCTTCAAAAGTTTGCTAGTACCCATGTGCCGGGTTGTGAGGGTGCTGCCTAGATAGGTAGTATTTTTGTACAGTGGAATAAAGGCTGTCCAGAAGTTTACAGAAGTTGGTGTAAGGTTTATTTATGATATTTATATAGATATTTATGACTGTGAGAGAGACTTGTTCACATTTCAGGTACAGTGCCCTCTCGAATTACTGGCAGTTTTATTCAAACACGTGTTCAAGCACCAAAAGTTTTAGTTTCTACAAAACCATGATTTCAAAATGACTGGCACGCTTACAAGTGATTCAAGCTCTGGAAAGGGCTGGAAACACTTGGAGTGGATCACTTTTTCTTCTACTTTATAAAGAACCTTGTTATACACTGAATTGCCAAGAAACTGGTACCACCAGTCCAATACTTGGTAGGTCCCCCACGGGGCATGGACTCCACAAATTTGTGGAAATATTCTGTAGGCAGTGAACACCCTCTTTCTGCAGAACGCTCCACAATCCTGACGTTTTTCGAGGTGCAGGATTTCTGTATTTCACTGCATGTTACATGGCTTTTCGGATGTACTCGATAAAGTCGAGATCTGGTGACGTGGGTGTGAACGGCAAAACCCCAAACTCTGAGTGTTCCCCTAACCATAATTTTGATGTCCTGTTAAAAGAGGACAAACCTAACAGAACAAATGGAGGACACGAACAGGTGTAAGTCAACATAAAGGAGACACACACAACATTCAACTGTCAAAGATGTACCAGGGGTCCCATGGAATACCAGATAAACAAACCCCCATAACATTATGGTGCTACCACCAGCGTGTGTATTTTTCCTGGCATTTCAGTGTATTTTCAGGCCTATGCATGCAGACTCCTCACAGCGTTTTTTGTTTAAAAACCCAAACCTGAAGTGGTCATTGCAAAACATTAATTAGGTAATTTCTATTGGCCATTTCTTTGTTGGAATTAGATGTTTGGCTCATAGTCTTGTTGAAAGCTCTTCTTATGGCCAAGTCTGAAGCTGCTGGCAGAAGCAACCAGGTTTTTGTCTGAAATATCCTGTTACTTGGCAGAAATCACGATGCCATAAAACTACACAAGAGTCCCTGAATCACAAGCTACTAAACAGCCCGAAAGCATCGCTATCCTTCTCTGTCTCCGTATTTCAGTGGGTATAAGGTGCTTATCGTATAAGCAGTCCCATGTTATCACCAGACCTCCTGATGGTGCGCATGACCGAAATACAAAGCAACGCCTTCTTTCTTGTAGTGCTTCCAAATGTTCAAGAGCTCAGTTTGACTGACTAAACTGTGCAGTAGTGAAACTTCTTCACCTCATGTGCCCGGTCCAACTCCGCTAATGGGTCAGGCAACTTTTTAAGCAGTTCTTGTACTTCATAGGACCCCTGGTACATCTACAAATGTCTCTGAACACTGTGTGTGTGTCCTTTCTGACGAGTTACACTCGTTCGTGTCCTGCATTCATTCTGATGGGTTCGGGTTCTTTCAGCTGGACAACGCTCCATTATACATGTCTAACAACGCCAAATTATGGTTAGGGGAACATTAATCTGAGTCTGGGGTTTTGCCATTCGCATACAAGTCACCAGATCTCAATGCTGTCGAACGCATCTGGGATGCCATGTAACACGCTGTGGATCACAGGGTACAACAGGATGGTGGACCGTTCTGCAGGATGTATGATGTTTATGCTGGTGTTCCAGGTTTTATGGCACTTCACTGTGCTTTTTAAATTCATTACCTGAATTGTGCAAGTCAACAATTCTTTGTCTGTGACCAAGGTTTTTTGTTCCATAGTAATGAATGATAAACGGATTTAACATGTGTGCGGGCTCATATTTATACCCCAGGGGAACAGGACATGATTATTGGCGCACAGTAGAGTTCCTGAGTATTGAAAGCTAATGACAGACGTCATTAAAGTATTCTTTAGGCTGTGAGTTTGTGTGTGTCGTTTATTTTATACAGGCATTTCTGTTCATGTTTGTGTCGGCTAAACCGTAAGGTAATGTCAGAAGAATCAATAATGTGTTGGCAGTATGAAGAGATGCACTGACAGTCGAACGTAGCAAAGATTGTTTCTACTGCAGGGGGTGTACAGCAGGGCATAATTTATATGATCTATTTTCCTACCACAGCGAGTCTGGGAGATTTCACAGCCATCCACGTATGATCAGTATTCGTGCACTTGCTTTTATAGTAGATATGGTGAATGCTTTTGTGTCTAAATAACAGCACATTCAGTTTGTTGTGCTGTGACACATTTTTGTGGTCTGTTCAGAATCCGGAATGTTTCCACCTGACTCTTGCTTGCTTATCAGCTTTTCGTAGTCTAGCTGTTATTTTGCACTTGAAGAATCCACATTGCCTGTTTTTTTAATCAAAACCCTGCACTGTTTTTATCCTGGACCCTGATAGGCTTTACTCACTTTTCAAAAACATCGTCCAATCAGCCATAACATCGAAACTTCCTGATCCATCAAGGCGATGACTCCACAAGACCTCTGAAGGTGTTCGGTGATATCTGGCACCAAAAAAGTTAGCAAACACTTCAGTGAGAAACCCATGACTCTGACTTACTGGTTTATGGGTTGTCCCTCATTGAAACTACTTTTGGTAGGTACTAACTAAGGGTGCTAAAAAAAAATTGATTCTATAAAGAATTGCGAATCCTAGTCCTGGCGATTTTGAATCGATTTAAAATGTCCAAAATTCGATTTTAAAATGTGATTAACTTTTATATTTTTGCCGCTCCTACTCCCGAGCATGCTGCATATAACGTTACGTGTCCACTCAGCCACTGAAGAAGAAGGCTGTCTAGGCCACTGTACAGCAAGCTAGTTAGACAGCTCCCTTGCTAGCAGACTAGAACACTATGGCTTTAAATTCTGTGCTTTATTTTCAGTTAAAGATTAATGCACTGTGTTAGATAGATAGATAGTCTTTATTGTCCACAAGGGAAATTTTTCACCATCAGTACAAGGCCTCATAAACATAGATACATACATGAGTACACTTAACACATACCCTTCACCTCCCCTTCCATCCCCCTCCCCTCCTACACCACCCCTATACACAACCCAGGACATAAATACATACACGCCCGACAGAGCAGATTGAGTCAACAGTTAGGCTGAAGTCTATGTTTACTTTTGTATTAATATATTTTAAATTATTTGTTCATTGATAGATTTTTTTAAAAAAGTTATTTTAGCTAAGAATTTTACCTAATTTTTGGTTTGTATATTTGTTTACATTGTTTTTTCATCTTGTCAATCACATAATTTAAACAAAATTTAATCGTTCCTGAATCGAAAATCGATTCTGAATCTAATCATGACCTCAAATATCAGAATCGAATCAAATAGCCAGACACTGAGATTTGCACCCCTAGTACTAACCACTGTATACCAGGACACCCCACAAGACCTCATCGACATCGCAATCTGGCTCTTGGGTCATTCTTATGCTTGCACTGCTTCCAACACATCAACAAGACTGTTCAATTGTTGTTTAATATACCCCACTCTTTAACAAATGCCACAGTAATGAGATAATCCGCTCACCTGTCAGCTCACCTGTCATTTTTTTTGTTTTAACGTTACAACTGATTGGTGTATGTTGATCAAAACAAGATTTGTAATCAGGAATTCAAGTTCATTAAAGCCGGTGTCCTGCAATTGAGATACCTGGATGTATGCAGAGACCTCTGAGGGTCTGCAGTACATGGATGATTATCCTGCACGCCTTGACATATAAATTAAAATTCATTAGATGTCTAACGTTTCACACACCAACCGCCATGCTTGACATTTGACAAATTTTGACTCAGAAAATATAGCCGTCTGTCGCGCTTGACTTTGACAGAGATGACCTTTTATTGAAGATTATTATGATAGACGACTGAACGCAGTGACCCAATAAACATGTATAATTATTAATAATGCATGCCCATGAAACAGGCTAATGTTGCTAATTACAGTGATAAGTCGTGTTAATTAGACAGGTGCTATGAGGGAATGGTAAAAGTGGATGGGGAATGGGAGAATGGGTTTCAGCATGCAATATTTATTCATTTATTCATTAAAAAGTTGATTATTTAATTCAGCCCTCATGACGGACTTTGCTACGCCCAGCTTGTTTCCGTCCATAGGACTTGGCCCTTAGCTTGTCCTCCTCCTGTATTACGTGAGAAAGGGAACAGGGCTACACTCAGGGTGACATTTGATATGCCTACACTGACAATGCAGCAATCCTAAAAGCCCTCAAGGTGTGAAATTGGTGTTTTTGTGTTTAAATAATGTGACTAATATGCTACTATATACATCACAACATGTAAATCAAGTAATGTTGATTATCCGATAACAGCACTGCATGTTAATGTCTGAGATAGATGGTAAGCAGGTAAATTAAATGTGTTGCCGTGCACTTAACCTCCAACTGTACCATAGATAGGGGCTGCTCCCCACTCCAGGCAAGTCCGTATACTACCCCCAAGTCTGTGCGTTCACAGTATAATGTGTGCAAGCACAATAGCACTTTCATTTTACTTTCACAATAGGACAATAGAAGATTCGTGGGCTAGTGTATTTATTTTCTAGAGAAGATTTGGCACCAGGATGCACTGGTGGAAAAATAAAAGTCAGTGAAAGGTGTGTGAGGCTCTGGGAAACGTTGTACTGGAGAACCCTGAGCCATTCATGTGGATGTCAGTTTGACACTTTGCTAAACATCACTGTGGACCAGGTACACCTTAATGGCAGTGCCCTGTCCCAGCAAGATAATGGTCTATACTGCACACGTTGTTCAGGAATGGTTTGAAGAACATAGTGATGAGTTCACTATAAGTATTTAACCAATTAGTATAGAATACAAACCTTCCAGTATGGAAGTGAGTGGGATTACACAGCACTCCCAAACCTCTTCCGATGAACGCAAGACCATGGCTTCTGAAATGTTATACTTAATCAGGTAGGCCAACGTAGTGTTAGGAGTCTTGCCCCAGGACCGTTACTGGTGTAGCATAGACTGGTTGCCCAGACCGGAAATCGAACCTAGGTCTCTCACATGGTAGCCAATGATGTTACCACTGTACCACACCAACCTCTTTGAACACTTTTGCGTCTCTAATTGAATTATGGGATTGATTATCGGACCACAGTGTGCTGTATTCGCATATTTCAAAATGTCTCTTAGTGCAGTACTTCATCTGGGAGCCTTTTGAGTATTGTTTCAAGTGAGTACTACGTATTCAGACACACCCGTTCTCGTGTATTGCCTTCAGGTACTGTTCCAGATTGAAGTACCTCGTTCTTACTCTTGTACCGATTCAGTTTGTTTAACATTGAACACAAGACTTGTGTGATGCAGATTTTTTTCCCCTGATTCAAATTATCTGTTTTAAGAAGCAGTAGTCTCAAATAACAAACAAAGAAAAACAAGCATTTCCATTATTTTAGGTTTAAGAGAGGACAGAGGAGAGTGTAATCATATCACCAGCTGTGCAGTCTGAGCTGTTTGCCTTTAGCTGCAGTCGTGGGAACTCAGCTGGATGGTGGAGTTTCAGTAATGCACAGAAAAGCATTTTAAACATTAGTCATATGGTTAATATTCCCACTGTTTTCCTCTCAGAGTGTTTGAACAAAGTAATGTGTTTGTTTATTTCAGCTTTTTACGTCTTTACTTCTCATTTAACTGAAGTTCTGTTTGTGGACATTTTTGGCCATATCTTTTGTTGACATCCTCAATAAGTTTAATTACCTGTTTGATGTTATCTGCTCCCCGGGCGCTGTGGTTTGGGGCTGCCTCCTGCTCCGGGCAAGTGTGTTCACTGCTCCCTACAGTTACTGTTAGTGTGTGTGTTTCACTGAACAGATTGTTGAATGTGCATGGACATTCTTCTGTGTGCAAGCACAGTAGGCAAATAGTTCACTTTCACTTGTTCACTAACTGTATATTTGTTTGCTAGGTTTAATTTTAAATCAGTAAATTCATTTCGGCTGTGACAGAAGTGTCACATGCCTGTGCAAGTTTCCAACTTTCCAGGAGACAACAGTTAATGTCGGCTCCCGAGTCGAGGAGCCACTGTAGAGAGGGAATGGTAAGCAACCCAGCTGAGAGTGCAAGTTGGTTTACTGAGTATTTTGAATGGGATATTTGGAAACTAAACATTGATAAATCTCTCTAGTATAACTGGAATAAGGGCAGACAGTGTGGATATCTGTGCTATATGTCGTGTGTGTTATTCCTTTCATATTGCGCAAGCGTAGTGGTCATGGTTATTAATACAGTGGCTATTAATGTACCTAGAGATAGAGAACCAGTCAGTCTCTCAGATGTGTGTGTGTGTGTTGTGGGTCTGACCCGTTATTCTGTCGTATCACTGTTCCATGCGGTCAGTCTTTCTGAAGGATGAAGATGGATCCGGATTATAAAGACTGAAGGCTGTGCTTGTTTAATAGACCTGTATATGGATCGTTATTTTTACCATTAATGTTTGTGTGCAGAATGAAAACAATTCAAAAAAGAACATTTTTGCCACCGGTCACCTCTCTGCGTGTCCGCTGTACTGTTCCTCTGGTGCAGGATGTGCTGTTACTGGCTGTATTTGCCCTAATGAAGTTCAATATGAATTACCCGATGTCATTTTATACAAAGCCGAGCCTGTCTGTGTTTCTAATGAGCTGTCGACCACTAGGTGCTTTTAATAGGCTTTAATGCTGTGGGACTGTTGTATTGAAACGGAGCCATTGTGTATCGGACACCGTTGCCGAGAGTGTTTAATGATTCAAGCCCTTTGTTTGCATGCGTGTGTGTGTGTGTGTGTGTGTGTGTGTGTGTGTGTGTGTGTGTGTGTTAAAAAGCAAAAAAGTCCTGGATGCTCATTATGATCTTCTCAGGATCCTGTTTTTTTTTTATATGTGATGCATCACCACCACCCTGACATGGAGGTCATTTCCAACAAACCTGTTCTACCTTCAAGGTGTACGCATGAATATGATTATTTCTTTACATAAGCTGTGAATAAAAAGCTTTTTTCCATCTCAGACATAAACACACAAGAACCCCTGCAAAGCATATCTGCCTTTAGCTACTACAGTTCTCTGGGTCAGCAGAGGAACTGTAGGTGGTCAGCTTTCTCTGGGCTGAGGTGAAGCATGACCCGGGTTGAGAGGTTTGGCTGTGTTGATCCCATTAGCAATCCTGAATTCATCCTCCGTCGTTGCGCGCTTTTAATGAGCACCTCCTACTGTCTGACCCTGAAACTCACCGACTAATCTTGTTTCGCTTCTTCGCATTTGCTATAAGTAGAGGCTACAGCATCTCTGAATGCTCCCTACAGTTTGAGATCGATTGTGTGTGTGTGTGTTTTTTTTAATTATTTTTTTTTTAAGTTTAATTTTTTTTACTTGACCTGGGCAATGTTAACGGGGTCTGTGTGTCCAGCTGTGTCAGATTTCCTAATAATCGTGAGGAACATCAGCCTCCAAAAGATGCATTGGCTACATGAAAAGCAAACAAAGCCACCTACTGCTTCTGGCATGAGCAATATTCATCTGTGTGTGTTTGTGTCTGTGTGTCTGTGTGTGCATGCTTGTTTTACACCTGTGTAAGTGTGTGAAGATATCTTCGTATTATGCTTACCCTCTAAGCTGAATATTACTGATTTATTTGCATGTGATGTGTTGGATTTGCAGATGGTGTAATTGTAGGTGGTAGTGGAAACGTCAGTGGGATGTTGGATAAAGAAAGACGAGACAGAGATCGCCCTGAGCCGTCTGCGACAGCTTAGTCGTCTTTGTTTTACGAAAGTTAATTTCTAAAATGTGACTTTTCCGCCCTGGTGCGCTCTGTAGGGTGGCTTTTTAAACCCTCCTGTTTGGTTCTTGATTTGTTTTTTGTTTTTTTTGTCCGTAGAGCCCTTGCAGAGCAGTAACGTTCTCTACAGGGGAAGACCAAACGTTGATATGACTTGATTCTCTCATTCATGCATGAACGCGATGACACATTGTTCACTCGCTGTCCCGAACGACTGGAATTGAATTTTTCCCCCAGCTTTGATAAACACGTCCAGCCGAGCCATTGTATGTGTGTTTATTTACACACATTTGCTATTAGAATAGCAGTCATGAATAGATCATTTGCAATGAAGGCAAACAAAGAAATCTCTTCTCTCTTTTTTTGTCTTTTGTCTTCAGTCTGTTCGATTTCCTTTTTCGTAAATGGAATGCAAATGTGACTCTCAGACGGCATAGAAAACCTGACATCTGTGTTCATCTTTGTAAATTTAGCACAACTGTGTATTGATTTAATTAGGAGCTGTGAGTATTTGTCTACACAGTTCAAAAGTTGCCTTAAATTAGTCCTGTGTGTGTGTGTGTGTGTGGTGCACCGGAGTTGTGTTACCGTATGACACAGACTGTAT
>JAOVVF010000004.1:19064897-19083480 GCA_028565595.1 Duopalatinus emarginatus
TAATATCCTCTTTTCTCCCTGGCCTCTCTGATTAATATAATAAAGAAAACCCACTTGCTGGATCTAATGAGAATTACAGGAAAGACTCAGCCACACTGTACTCTAGTGTTACATCAATTTGGATTCAGTTTCTGTCCCTGTACACACCCCATCATCATCTCGGTCTAGTGAGAAATCTCTGCTTAACCTTCTGCTTGGTGTCTCAGGTTTCCTCCAGCATTGAGAGTCGGGTGAATACGTATAACCCCAGGCTGCAGATTTTTTTGCGACCGACATGCTAAACATTTAAAATAAAGTCTTGTACATTTAAAAAAAAAAAAAAAAACTGCTATAAAGATCATATTGTTTTTAGCACACAATCTCCATCTGACGGTCTTTTTATGTTCTAATCAGATTGCTTTTCTCTGTTTGTAGCCCTTAAACATCAGAACGCTTACTGATGATGTGGTAAGACTTTTTTTTTTTCGCTTGGTTTCTCGTTGCTTTTTGATTCCTTGGTGCAGTATTCATTAACATCCTGCCGCAATATCTGTTTTGAGCTCTGTCTGTTCATTAGCCAATACTGAAATACTGACTTCTCGACTAACCGGCCTGTTTATTAAAAACAACATGGTGTGAATGCATGGTAACTTATTAACTGATTACGTGAAGCAGCAGCATAGCTCTGAAAAGCTTTTTATCTCAAATTAACAACAGGCTTTGGGCCAGTATTAACTGTCCTTGCTCTTCCACTAACGCTGTCGAAGTTGCTTGTAATGAAGCTGTTCTCTCATGAAGCATGCATTATGACTGACCTTGTGACTGCATCCAAATGTGCTGTGTGTTTGCCATTGGCTTAATCTTGCTGAAAGAGTAATAGATTGTATTGGGCTCATTGATGGGCTGTCCCAGTGGTAAACATTGCACATATTTGTTTTTAAGGTGTTCACTGTTACTTGATATGTCCCCCGAGATTCATGTGGTTACATTCTGTTTCAGTCTTGTACAGAGATTTTTTTTTTTATTCAGATGAATTAGTTGGTAGCATTTACAGACACAAATAAAATTAAAAATTGAAACATGCTGCTTGCAAGTGTTTACGCCCCAGAGGTTCAGAAGCTCCTGATAAATGATATTGTTGTAATAAGGATATTCCGTGAAATATTAAAACGGCCCCTGGACAGGTTCCTGGACAAAAACAGGTGAACTGCCATGATGAGACTGACACTCTGAAGGAAAGGATTATTATAAGAAGGTTAAACATAAGGTAATAGAATTTCATGACTTAGGAATAGGGTTTAAAATTATATGCAAAAGGTTCCACATGTCTGTAAGCACTGTTGGATCAGGAGTGAAGAAGTGGAAGCTGCGTAACACCACCTGAGCACTACCAAGACAAGGCTGTTCCCCAAAAGCCAGTGCAAAATGAAGGGAGCCTCAGTGAGGCTAACAGTTACTCCGTGGAGTGAAGGTGCAACAGACACCCATTTTAAGAGCTCAGTATAATTAAGGGCTGTGTGTGAGTGTGGCTTGGAAGACAGTATGAAGAACTGTATGAAAGCGTGAGAAGATTTTTCCCCCTTTTTTTTTTTGTTAGGTGGTACGCAATCAAAATAGATTTGGGCAAGTTTTAAAGTGCTATGTCTTATGGGTGCTAAAAAAATCGATTCTTTAAAGGATCAATATATAAAGGAGTAATATATTTTAAATTATTTGTTAATTGATAGATTTTTTTTATTTATTTAGGAAAAAGACAGACTTACTGTCTTACTTGTCATTTAAGTTACATCATTTTATGCAGTCCTATTTTTGGTATAAAAAGATTTGATACAGTAAGAAACCTATAAGTATTGTTTTAAAAAATGTTCTATTTGTTTACATTGTCCTTTCATCTTGTCTGTAACATAATTTAAACAAAATGTATAGACCATTAGAATAGAAAACTTCCTGTATTGAAAACCGAATCCTGACCCCAAAAATCTAAATCGAATTTAATCTCCACATACTGAGAGATTCGCAAATTGTGTGTGGTACTAACCTAATGTTGGCCATACCTCATTTAGCGTAACCACTGAAATAAAACATGGTGGTGGCAGCATAATATGCTATGAATACATGATATGCTATGAATACATGAATTCATCCTCAGAACCTTAGGACTTTCCGTAATGGAATGGAAAATGATTGGATGAAAATACATGATATTTACAGATGTCCTGCTATAGTCTGCTAACAAAAAACACTAAAGATTGGAAGAAACTTTAGCTTTCAGCAGGATATGGTCCGACATACCGGGCCAAAGAAATGCAGGAGCAAGTAAAAAGTGTTGTGCAATGGCCAAGTCAAAGTCCATTAGGAATCTGTCACTTGCAGAACCTGAAGCAAATCTGCCAAAAAGAATGGGTGAAAATCACTACTGAATGTGCAAAGCTGGTAGAATATTAACCTATCACACATGAAGCAAAAGTTGCTTCTACCAAGTACTAATGTGTACTGATGTTAAGTACTTAATTCAGTACTAAAGATGATTGCTTCTGCAAGCAGGAATTTTCATTTTTATTTCATTTTTCATATTTATGTGGTTTAATACTTTTGCAGCACATTGTATCTGTGATTTGTGTTTGGAGATGACTTTTTAAAGAAGTTACTTAGACTAATACCATGTATACAAACAGTTGTATACATGCATACAAATTACATTTATCAGCCTAAAATTTTATCCAGAATCTAGCACTGATGGAACGTGTCCTATCTGGAATCAGTCCTAGCTACGTAATATTTTCTGAAAAATCTGAGTCTAATTGTGTTAGAAAATTAACATTAAATCAGTCCCATTACCAGTGCAGTGTATGCCAGGTGTGGCATTACTGTTTGCTCCAGCAGGTTATTAGTAGTTAGTGAAATTAGCATTTGCATAAAAATTAAATCCAAACAGCGGGCTATTTCAGCTTGCTAATATGTTAAGTGAATAATTTGTGTGCATGTAATAGTCGACTATTAACTTTGACTTTCAGAAGTGCATATATGAAATAAGTTTGAGTTCCATTGACCAGCATGGGTGAAAAAAAAAGGTTTCTTAGGAAGGAATAAACAGGACTTGTGATGGAAAAATTCTCTGAACAGATACACCAAATGCTCAGCAGCAGATTGTTGAAAAGCTACAGATTTAAATATGCAACTTCTGGAGAGCTCAATCGACTGGTGTGCACATTAATGGATGACTGTGCTCTCGGGCATCCGAATGTTGAATGGGGCATTTCAGTCTTTTATGCTTTTATAGGCAAATAGCTAGTGACTCATCATTCTCTTTATTAAGGGAACATGGTATAGTCGTAGCTAGACTGAAGGGGTTAGATAGTATTAATTCAGAGAATAAATTTGAATGCAAAAATGAACTCCCATAAAAATGCGAAAGAAAGTGACTATAAAAGCTTTCTGTGTATGGTTATACTTGTTTTTAGGCCACTTGACTATTAAATTATAAGTTACCATTCACATTGAAATAAACCTACGTGACTCACATTTTCACCGAGACTACATTTACCTCTTACTTCTGGTGCCACTGTGATTGCCAGCTTCTCCAGTAGCTCTGTCTGTGTAGTGATCTAGCTGTGCACCCCACTTACCCCCCACCCTTCTGTACACATTGTGCTGATCTCGTTTTATCCTTTGGAAAAGCTTTTTCATACTTGCAAGATTTTGGCAGACCTCGTTTATTGAAGAGAACAACTGCTCTCAATCCAGATGCGGGGGCACGTCAGCGATGTTTAGCCCATACGTGAGGGACTCAGGCGCAGATACTGGGGCTGCCGAGCTGTCTCTAAGCTTATGGCTAAGTTAATGGCAGAGCAGTGGAGGTCCCCAAGCCCTGTATTCCACTGATAGTTATGGGAAATGTCATCTCACTGACCAACAAGTCTGATGAACTGGCTGCACTGGTGAGGAACCGGAAGACCTACAGGGAGCGCACTTTACTATGCTTCACGGAAACATGGCTAACCGTCCACCCTTACTACTGTGAGAGCTGCTGGGCTGCTAAGACTCTACATTAATATCAGATGGTGCAATCAACAACATATAACCGTTAGGGACTATCTTCTGTCAGGACACTGAGCTGATGCTGGTGAGTCTCTGACCATATTACTCGACCAGGGAGTTCTGGCATGCCATTGTTCGTGTGCGTTCAGAGATGCTGTATCACCTCATCTATTCCAGCAATCGCTGGGGAACTTCAGCTAATCCTGATAGTCTGGCTCTTCTTTAGCCATGTGTACAAAGGCAACCCACAACCACAGGAAACCGTCTTCTGAGGAAGCCTTAAGGGACTGGTCTAAGTCTATTGACTGGAGTCTGTTGCAAGAACCACATGGTGGGGGGGACTGAGGGTGAGATGAAACACTGCACCACTGACTTACCTAAACTTTTATGTATAAGGACATTCAACCATACTCTGCTTCCAAAAAAAACAAACCCTGGGTACAGTCAAAGGCCATTCAGATAGGGAGACTGGGCAGAGCTGAAGCATGTTCAGAGGGAACTCTTTAGATAACCCAGCTGAGAAGGTAAAGGAGCACGGTGTGGCAGAAGCTGCAGGAAACTGTCATGAGGGAGGTCTGGTATAGTATGAAAATTACCATGGGCTGTAAAACAGTAAAACAGCAGATAGGGATGTGGTCAGAACAAAACAGTTCGAGCCAACAGAGATAATGGACTCCCTAGCGGACTGCCTCACAGGAAGACCACACAATGTCAGGCTCCTCTGAGTTGCTGGTTGGTAACTCTTTTTTTTACCCTTTACACTTCTGAGTCATGGCACCTGAAGTCCTCAGTTCTCAGTGCGATCGTAGGCTGTATTAGGGATGGACAGGAGGGGCGTACTGGAGCCTGGTGGACGAATTGAAAAAGGTGCACCTTGAACTATCTACAGCTATCTACTATTTCTCAGAGGCCCAGACGCCATGTATATCCAGTCTCCATTGACGGAGTTGATCTAGACGTAGTCTCGGCTTACAGGTCGATTATTGGCTGGAACGGTCAGAAAACAGTGACACTTTACACTAAAGGGCTCTATTTAAATTCTAAAGGCTGATGTCCTTCCTACCCTCCTACCTCCTTCCGTCCCTCCTTGCTCGTTTTTATTCTTCACATTGAGCAGGAGGCGATGTTTTCAAGTGGTGTATCAAACCAGCAGTGTGAGGAGAGGTCAAGTGAGGAGGCCTGAGGTCCAGTCAGCATTCTAAATCATCTTGGTGTTCAGTGGGGTTGAGGTCAGGGCTCTGTGCAGGCCACTTGAGTTCTTCGACACCATCTTTAGATATCCTCAGGACCTCGCTTTTAGTGCACGCTGAAACCTTTTAGTTCCAGTAAAGGGATGTCTTAATGCTAAAGGATACAAAGACCTTATACTGAGTTTTGTGCTTCTGTCAACTATTTGAAGAAGGTGTCAGGTCAGGTGTCGTACATTTCTCTTACATGCGGCTGACTGAAAAAAAACTGCCCGGGAGTACTGCAAGGATGGCCGTGAAGTGGACAGACGTTGCTATCGGGGCTTGGAGAAGCCAGTTCATTTAAACCACTTATCATTGGAATTCTCAATCAAGTTGTAAATTGGAAATCCACTGAAATTTAGCATTGCAATCATCCTCATTCCTCTTTCTGTCTCGTTGTAATTCACAGTCCTGTCTCATGTGCCATTTGCTCCTGCTATTTGTCTATATCAATTCTTGCCCACTCTGCCTTAAATCTTCCTTTCTTTAATTCCGCACCCACTGAGCCATCTTTTATTATTCTCTGCTCCCTGTTGTTCTTCTTTGTTCTAAATTATTCTTGTTTTTTTTGTATAATACGTGGCATTTCTTTCATGGTATCGATCGGCAAATGTGTTTTTGTTTGTCTTGGGTTGCTATTGATTCGTGCAGACGATTAATGCCACAGGGAGAGTAGTCACTGGAATAGGATAATCAGCTTTATTATGTGTTCAGCTCAGCAGGAACACACGCCGGAGCCAGACACTTTTACAACGTCGGATGGGCCGATAGCGGTACACGCATATACGCGGCTGGATGGATAGCCCGTATGGTATCAGCCGTGTATCAGGGCGATAAATGAGCATAGATATGGCTTTCTGATGAGCACAGGGTGACGTTTTTTAGGGTGTTGTTTGATGTGGTGGGGTAATGGAGGTTTTTTTGGGGGGGAATATGGAACTGGATGGTTGAATATGGTGGATTTGTTTCAGACGTGCAGGCAGAATTACTTAAGAGGTGCCTGATGGAGTGGATAGAAGGAATAAAAGGAAATGGAGCCATTAGTAGTAACATCAAAGGCTCTTTCAGAGAAAGAAAGAGAAGGATATTGTGGGCGAGTGAGCCGCAGACGTGCAAACACCTAAACAGCCCTGAAAGCACTTCATCTTTTCTGAGCAGCCCATATTACGTGTGCTCTGATGCCTGGTGCTGTTATCAAGGCGCTGGCTCTCCATATTTATTTATTTATCTATTTCCTGGTAATGAGGTCTGAATAGCAAATACTCCGTCCTTCACCGTGGACCAAGCCGCGTGATTAAACTGATCCTCGCCATCAGTCAAAGTTGTGATATGAGCTTCGGGGCAGCTGCAAACCAAATTAAGCTGTCAAGTCTGACAATTGTGTCGCCTGGCATCCCACACCACACTCGCCGGCTTTTTGAGCTCGGCTGTGCAAACACCGCAAGCTTTTTGCGTTTTACTTCTTCATATATCTTGTATTAATTTCACGTGTGTGCCAATGGCGATTACCTGAACTCCAACACGTCTCACAAGCACGCAGCAGGCGGCCTTCGTGAAAACATCTTGAACTTGTGCCGGTAATTTAAGCTTCTCAGAATAATAGGGGTTATTAGTTTAAAAAAACCCACAAACATAGCCACCTAGGAATGACATCTCACTGCAGGTGCAACTGGGGCACCAGGAGAGCAAACAGCTTGCTGACAAATCTAATCCAATTAGGAAATCATTATCTCTGCCATGTGGGCGTCTACCCTCTCAGTACAAATCAATCCAGGGCTACAGGGACACTGAAGATGCACCGGGACGGCATTAGACATGCCATATCTAACCGTTTGCACAATTTTGTAAACTGTGGAGGTTCGCTTAATCTTTGCCACAGACTATTCGGAGGTTCGGAGAGGAAATTAAATGTTCCATAATGTTGACACTACACCGCTAATAACTTGTAGCTCTGTCACAAAAGTACGTCCTGCCGTGACTTTACATTTAAAAATACAGAGAGCATTCGTGGCACATGATTCTTTCGTCGCAAACCTGCGCTATAACTGGGAATCATATGAATAGTGATGAACACACTGTTTTGCAAAGACCACAAGGTCAGAAGAACTGGTACAGACGAGCCTATGCAAAATACACACTTATGCATGTCATCGGTTGTGTCCGGCAGTGCACGTATTAAGCCATCTATTGACATTGGTAGCTTGACAATGGTATGGGGTTTGTTTAGATAGCATTCCATGGGATCCCAGATACGTCTACAAACGTCTCTGACAGGTGAACAGTGTGTGTCTCCTTTCTGACAATTTACACCGTTCATGTCCTGTGTTCATACTGATGGGTTTGGCCTCTTCCAACAGGGCAATGCACCACCTTACATGTCTAGAGATACCAAATTATGGTTAGAGGAACACTCATCTGAGTTTGGGGATTTGCCATGCAAATGGGATGACATGCAACGTGCAGTGGAACACAGAAATCCTACACCTAGGAATACAACAGAATTGTGGACCGGTCTCAGAAATTGCGGTGTTCACTGTTTGCAGAATAGAAATCTTGGGCCAGCATGAGGAGTCCAAGCCGTATTAGACTGTTTTTTTTTTTTGGCGTATATATTACGTAACCATGTTATAGTAGTTAAAAACCTCTATTCAGGACCTTTTAAATGACTCCAATCAAGCGTCTCCACTTAGTCACGTTTTTAGGAGAATTCATGAATTTATTTAACATTTGGTGAACCTGTGGTTAGCCAGTCTCTTCATGCATAAATTTTCTTCATTACAATTAAAAATGTTATAAAATATTGTAATTGTTCAAAATGTTCTGAGAATTGAATCGAGTTAGAATCGTTAAGCCAGAGCTTTGAATCAAATTGAATTGTGAGTGGGCTGTATTGTTACACCATAGAATTTTATTGTTTTGCTCAAGGCAGATAAATGTAATCAGTGGTTGTGCCAAAAAAATCTTGACATGTTGTGGATTTTGTGTCTTTTTTTTTTTTTACCCAGCTGGACCGATTTGCAAGTATTCGTATCCCGGGCAGCAAGAAGGAGAGGACACACGTTTCCACTATGGCCAAGCAATCCTCCAGTGATTGGTCTCTGTCCTCTGAGTTTGAGGACCTGTCCTCCAGGATCACTTCAGAGAAGGAGATTCTTGCTCTCTTTGAGAAAATGATGGTAAGTGTGAAAGTTTCTTTCGTTTAGTGTTCCTCATGCTACTACCTGCAGAATGCTATACTTCCCAGATATTGTTACTCTACCCATTGGCCAAAAACATATAGATGTGCTACAATGTTGAACAGAAACATGAACTATTGTTTGGGGAGTCCAAGATTTCTAGATTGCTGCGGGGTCCAACAATAAACAAAATTAAAATGTAATATCATATGGTGGTGTCTCGATAAACTATATTTTCAACACAAAAATAAGCATTTACTTAATATATGGCTTAGACTCCCATTTTTATATGATTGAAAGATCATGACAGGGTTTGTGTGATCCATTTAGACATTTGAAAAGGGAAATAATGAACCAAAAGCTGTGGAACAAATCTAAACACGGCTAATCAAACGGGAGTGCTTCATTGCTGCACAGGGTTGCCAGGTCTCAGCAAAACTCCAGCTTTTCCAAAATCGTCACAGAAAGACCTAGCTAAAAAAGTTCAGGCATTAGAAAATAGACGCAAATAAGTCTTCTTTGTAATGGTGCAAATCTCTTAGTGTCTGGCGATTCGATTTGATTCCAATTTTTGGGGTCATGATTCGATTCAGAATCGATTTTCGATTCAGGAACGATTTTTCTATTCAAACGGTCTGTATATTCAGTTTAAATTTTGTGGTTGACAAGATGAAAAATGTAAACAAATAAAACTTTTGTTTAAAACAGTACTTTTAGATTTCTTACTGTATCAAATCTTTTTGCATCACTTTATATTTATACCAAAAATAGGATTGTAATAAAATTCTGTAACTTAAATGACCAGTATTAGGTTCGTTTTGCTGCCTAGCTTTTTTTAAATAAAAAAAATCTGTCAGTGAACATACATACATTTTTGGGCTTTTTGAATCGATTCCGAATCGCCGGGACTAGGTATTGCAATTCGTTAAAAAAAACGATTTTCTTTTTTTAGCACCCCTACTTTGCTTTGTCTGATGTTTTTTCCACCCGCAACCTCATTTTATAAGATGTTGAGCTGTTATAAAATGTATTGATACCTTGTAACCCTGCTGGTTTCAGAATCCTGTATTTTCAAATATACTGAGCACTCTCGATACTACCTGGCCCTTATCCCTATAACTTCAAGGGTTTCTCCAAAGGGTTTCCAACGGATTTGGCAGCACACAACTGTATAGCAAGAGGTTCAAACCTATTCCATCATGACAATGTCCCTGTACACAACACAAACTCAGTAAAGACATAGCTTACTAAGGTTAGTGTGATTTATAATGACCAACTTTACACCAGGCCTTTTTGCCAGGCATCGGCCTCTTGTACTCTTATGGCTGAATGAGCACAAATCCCAGTAGTAACACTGCAAAATCTAGTGGAAAGTCTTCCTAGAGGAGTGGAGGTTATTATAACAGCAAATGAGGAACAAATCAATTTTAATGCCCATGGTTTTAGACCATGATGGAATTCTTTAGCCTGGATAAATCAGTTAGAAAATCCTGTCTTAAAGCAGCAGAGAGAAAGAGTGTGTGTTTTTTGTTTGTATCTACATGTGGATAGTGCAGATATAATGGTATTAGCAGCAGATTTTGGAGAGTTGCTGGAGGCATTTGTGCTCATTCAGCCACGGGGGCACAAAAAGGCTGAGCACTGATACATGGCCTGGTGCAAAGTTGGTCATCCCAAAGATGTTCATTGAGGTCGAGGCTCTGTGCAGATCACTTAAGTTCCTCTTTGATAACTTCGGTAAATCATGTCCTCTTGGAGTCTGTGTTGTACACAGGGACATTGTCATGTTGGTGTATTTGCTTGTGAAAACGTGGTGTGATTCGGATTAGTGTTTCATAAGTCCATGCGGTCCAGGCGCAAACAAAGCTACTTTTTCAGAGTGTCTTATTTATTTATTTATTACGCAGCTGCAGTCTTTTTTGGTAACCACTAGTAATCCTTCTGCAGTCCAGAGCACTGCGTATCAGGAGGAAATACAACCTTGATAGGACAGCAGTCTATCAATGGATGCATACACCTGGGGGTAACTATCCTGAGCCTGTCCACCAGTGTTGGGGATCTTACTTACAAAAGTCATCCATTACTGATTACTCATTACTGAACTCAAATTGTAATGGGATTACTTTACTGATTACTTTCTGGGAAATGTAATCCGATTACTAATGACTTTAAGTTACATTCTAAAACCCAAACAAATGTACTGGAATAAAATCTACATAAACTCAGGAAAGTACAAAAAAGATCATTGATAAGACAAAAATTCTTTCCGTGGGTTATTTAGGGAAGAAATGTAGCAGCAGTAGAAACACCAAACATGTAAAAAATGAACTTGACTTTTTTATGGTGCTGTTTACTTAGAACAAATCAATGTGTTATTAAACGTTAGAAAAATAAAGTCTAATAACCGCTTCTTCAGGGGTTCCTCAAAACACTGCAACATTACAGGCACAAAAAGAAAATTAATTTAGAAATTATTATTATTATGAACTAATATGCATTTTCCTAATTATTACAGTTTAAAAACTGATATTTTAAAAGTAACTCTTGTCAGAGTTACGAAAACCCTTTTTGTCGAGTTGCCTTTTTAAAACTTTTTCCCTTATTTGACCACTAAATCTAGGACATTTGATAACTAGCTGAAACTCTTCTGAAGCATTAATGGTGCAGTTCTGATTTATTTTGTGTGTCACAGGGATTGTGGATAGATTGTGAAACAGTACAAACTTGTAATTTTTGCTTCATTAGACAGGCTTTCTAGAGAGACACCAAATTAGGTCCAAATAAGCAATTATATTTGACTGCCAGTGACTACCAATATTTTTTTAAGAGAATTTACAAAAATTTACTTATAATTAACTATTATCTCGACTCTAAAACTCTATAAATAATCATAAACACACTATAAACAAAAACACAACTCATGTATTTTAATGTTTATGCTTTAGTAAAATTGGCAAACCTGGCAACCCACTAGTGTTGGGGGAAGCAGTATCAGAGAACAGCTCAGGAAATGTGTGAGAGAGTAACGCAAGAAACATGTTTTTTATAAAGTTAACGACTGTAATGAGATACACAGTATTGACCTGTAATCCTTTATATTACATTGTTACTGATTAAAGTCATCAGATGACTGTAACGCGATACAGAGTAACACCACACCCCCAACACTACAGTCCACAAGCATGTTTTTGTATAGTAGGAGGAAACCCGGAGAATCCATCGAAAATCACATGCTAACAGAGTGGAAATGCTCTGTACCCCAAAACGCTATCAAACTTTGCATCCTGGAGCTGTAAGATGGCAACATTAACCACCGCAACTTTTGACCACAGCCAAAAACATTAAGTACCCAGTAATGCAGGACAGCCCTGATGCCTACTGACAAACATAATGACTGATCTAGTCATGTCCAGCCAAGATACATTGCGTCTGTTCAGTTCCACATGTGTGATAATAATCTTATCTTAACCAGCAGTTACAATCTGAATGTTGCTCATAACATCTAGCATGAAGATGGCTTTTTAAAAGGAGACAGTAAAACATTATTGAGAAATGAGCTTTCTGGACAGCTCTCACACACCACTGTGCCTGTACGTCTCTCACCGAGTCAATATCTGCATATTATATGAACATTATCTGCACATTGTAGCACACAATTACTGCAACTGACGGAGTGAGGAGCTCATGGGGCTTCAAGCTGAGATCAGTATTTTTGGTTTGTTTCTGCTGTTAAATATACTTCCACTACATATATCCAGTCCAAAATATTGCAGGATGACTTGAATGCAGGAACAAGCGTTACAAAGAGAATAAGTTATGAACTGCACCATAAACATCTCACTTCTTAAAATCTTGGAACAAGTAGGTCTGAGATGCATTGCTAAAAACAGCTACACAGACCTCTTTTGAAACAATATATACCCTATATGTGGGGCAGATGTAGGCTTGTGGTTGAGGAACCAGCCCACATACCCCACAACTCAACTGAAGTCACCTTGAGCAAGAAACTAACCCTTAAATGCCCCCTAGATGCTGCCAATAGGAGCTCTGGAAAAGTTTGTTCACTGCCCCCTAGTTTGTGTTTACTAGTGTGTATTGTAGCAGAATTTCAACTTTTGGAGGAAAAAGATTGTTTGATCACATCATGTTATGGAGCTGATTCTCTGTAAACAGCACTGGGGCATGGAAGATACTGATGTATTAGAACACATGAAAGGGCAATTTGATCTTCTCCGCCAAACAGCTGAATATGCTGTTAAGATGGATTTTTCAATATGAAAGCAAGTCTAAACATACCAACAAATAAGGCTTTGCATAGCCTCATCAGTTTCCTGACTCGAATCTCATTTGAAAAAGTATGCAGGACACCAATGGGGAACCTCAGAACCTTGGGAAACTAGAGATCATTTGCCAAGAGGATTTGTCCAAATTCTACATTGTACCATCTCTTAAAGCTAGCAAAGAACTGGACCTTATTCTCATTCAAACCGTACCTCTGCACCTCTCTGACCATTATTATATTACTTTTACTGTGTGACTCCCAGTACAGCTCTCTGTTCCACCACCTCTGGTCGTGTTCTGCCCCAAGCTCTTTTTTTCCTCACCAACTTTTTCTCTGGTTGTCTCTGCTCTACCACCTCTTAACACATTTTCCTTTAAGAAGTCAGTGATTCAGCTGAGTCTTACTTCTGTACACTGAATTCCTGTTTGTGTTCTCTTTCTGAAAGCTACATACCGATCTTGGTGCTCTTAAGGAAAAAATGGTTGTCCCTGTTGTATTAAATAAACCATTTCACTCGCTGGATTACAGTTAGAAGGTTAGGGTCAAAACAGCAGGAAGACCAGGTCCAAAAGATCTAGATTACCAAACCAAATAGTAAGGTCAGTGCGTTAAATGCTACATTATAGTTGCTGCAAAAAAAACCAAAAACAATGAATGTCTGACAGCTTTCACTGCACAACAGTGCCAACATTGTAAGTAAGTACGTAAACTTTATTTATATAGCACCTTTCACAGATAAAGATCACAAAGTGTTTTACATAGTGCAATAAAAATAAACAATCATAGATGTAAAATAAAACAAAGCGAATAAAACAATAAGTAGTGCATTTAACAAAAATCTTGTCTGAATTAAGCTGCTTTGTAAAAGAATCAACAGAGTCGGCCATAAAAGACACAGGGGCAGAGCGTTCCACAGCCTGGGGGCTGCTGCCTGTAAGGACAGGTTCCCCCTGAGTCTTAAAGTGGGTCTTAAAGACCTTCAAAAGGTTCTGACCTGAGGACCGAAGAGAGCTACAGGAACAATATGCAGTTACTATCTCGGTAATGTATTGGGGGACCTAGCCATTAAAATCTCTAAAAGTCAATTCTAAAATTTTAAAATCAATTCTAAATTTGACAGGTAGCCAATGTAATGAGGATAAAACTGGTGTGATGTGTGCTCTTCTGTTCGTTCCTGTTAAAAGCCTTGCTGCGGTATTCTGGACTAACTGTGGATGAGTGACAGCAGATTTGTTAAAACAAGTAAAAAGTGAGTTAGAATAATCTAAATGAGAGGAATTAAAAGAATGTATTATCGTCTCTAGGTCAGATTTGGGCAACACTGCACTTAATTTAGACATTTTTTTAAATGATAAAAGCAATTTCTAACCAAATGTCATTAATGTCTGTCCAGAGACATTGACTGGTCAAACAGGACACCACGATTTCATCGCTGTTGTATTTTGTATAGATTTTATGTAGTTAGCTTACCTCTGCTTTTAAATGGATCTGGATTTTACATGCCCGCGCAGGCCCTCATGAACACTCTCAGTTCCTCACCTTCCATCCTTCCTTACTTTTACAATCACCAGCAACTACAGCTCTGAACCATTTCCCCCCAGGTCAAAGGAGCACTGTTTGGTCAGCCGTCTCAGTGTGGGCAGGGTTCCTGCAAGCCAAACATGTAGCAGTCATACTACACACCTCCTAATTTTCAATGGTACACCACCTCCCTCACTCAGCCCTCTGGGCTGACCCTGCCACACTGTAGTCCATCCCTGTCAACCCTGCTTAATGGCAATGTTTTTCTTTCACTTTTCTTGCTGTGAGTAAGGTATCAAACCTCTTGACTTTTAGCCGTCCTAGACCATGTCAGCTGGACCCCATTCCTACCAGCCACCTCCAAGCCATATCTCACCACTGGGCTGTCTGGAACCCTTCAAATTGCATCTAAACAGACTCATGCTTATACCCCTGCTCAAAAAACTTGCTCAGTTTGAGAACTATCTGTCGGTCTACTTATTTCCAGTATCGAAGGCTTTGTGGAAAGGGTGGTTTCAAAACAGGTCTGAGATCCTGCATCAGAATCAGTCTGGCTCTGAGTGGCCACTCCACCAAAACACCTCTGTTGTCTGAGACATAAACCGTCAAGGCAGCTGGAGCTACAGCTCAGTCTTCGGTTCTTATCTTGCTGGACCGATTAGCTCTGACACTGCATCCTGCTACCTGTACTCTCTGATGAGATCATTTCAGGCATGACTTATTTTTGGTTTGGATCCTACCACACTGGGTGATCTTGTGATGTGTGTCATCCAATATTCTGTAGGTCCTCCACAGGGGTGGTACAGGGCTTGGTGTTGGGGCCTTTCTCGTTTGATATACACCTTCTATATACATCTTCTTAGGTCTAATTATATCATGTGGGTGATACCTAACTATACCTGTCATTCCTGCCAGATTGTCCCATGGTCTTGGCATGGATCTTAGCTTCTCTCTCTGACATATCCAGCTATATGTCATGGCTACATGCCATCTCTTGCATTGCCTAATGCAATACCCTTCTAGTGGGTTTCCCAGCATGCACAGGGAAGCCTAAAATCAAATTCAGTTCACTACTGCTTGCTTAGAGTGACTGAAACCATGTACTTCAACTGAATCATTTTCTTTCCAATAAATGTTGTCTGGCATTGGTATCCTTAACACAAGGCAATCTCAGATAGATTTTGTTTGTGGTTTCCCAATGTTGGAATGAGCTACTAAATGCTATCAGAGAAGATGTGTTCCTCACTTCAGGTATCTTGCCTCTTACTGGGTTAAATTGATTAGATTTTGTCCTTAGTGTCTGCTTCAAGGTCTCCTAATCTACTGACTGTTTACAGCCCTGGTCTTGTGGTTAGGGAACCAGTTGAGTAAACGGAAGGTTCCAGCTTCAAACCCCGGACCAGACAAGACACGATTGAGGTGTGACTTGAGCAAGGCACTTAAGCCCCAAGAAGCAGCTCAGGTGCCGTGGTTTGGGGCTGCCCCCCCATCCCGCTCCAGGCAAGGGTCTTCACTGCCCCCTAGTGTTCACTAGTGTGTGTGTTTCTTTGCACAGATAGGTTAAATGCGGAGGTCGCATTCCTCTGTATGCAAGCACAGTAGGCAAATAGTTCACTTTCACTTAAGTTGACTAAAAAAAATTGGCAAATAAGTAAATTTAACAGATGTAATTACAAACGTACAAACGTCTTTCTGCAGGTTACATGGCCTGCAGTCATTCTGATGGGTTTGGCCTCTTCCAACAGGACAATGCACCACCAGACATGGCTAGTGACACCAAATTATGGTTAGAGGAACAATCATCTAAGTTTGGGGTTTTGCCATTCACACCTAGGTAACCAGATCTTAACGTTATCGAGCACATCTAGGATACAACAGAATTGTTGGACCATTCTGCAGGAAGTCTGGTGTTCATTGCCGACAGATTATTTCTTTAAGCTTGTGGAATCCATGCCCTGTTGTGGACCTACCAAGTATTAGACTGGTGTACCAGTTTTTCTGGCACTTCAGGGTAAAAGAATGCTTAATTCCTGCTGCACTGTTTGCTGCAGGCTTTGCAAAATGTGTCCTAAAACATGGTCAAAGTGATATTATTCTTAAAAAAAAGAGAGTTGGCACACAGACCTGGTGAGCATTAGGGCATTTATAGCACATTCATAGTTGAGATTTTCACATCACTGAACCCAGGTTAATGTGACAGGAAGATCAGTGTTTGTACCACACAGTCCAGCAAGTGAAGGTCGCGATTCATGAATGTGCCAGGCGTGGTGACAGGGCCAACGGCGATAACTGGTGCCTTTCCCACGTGCTGTGCATTTTCCCCTCTCCCACACTGACCCAAGCCTCCATCAAGGTGCAGATGCAGCTATCTGGCCTGAAGGCCCTTGTCAAATCTTAAACTACTTTCTTTATCTATATAATATAATGGGAAGTAAATAAAAGCACAGAAATCCAGCACGGAAATTCAAAGATCATTTTGATATTTTCTTTTTCCCTTTTTCCCTCTTTCTTTCTTTCCCTGCTTTCTTTATTAGCCCGTATATTGTTGCTTGCGATGTGTGGTGTAGTCCCCTTTACTTTCTGAAACTGCTGAACAGTTTTTGAGAGGTCCTAAGGATGCACCGTTCCTGTCTGTCAGTGGCGCGCATTGGCTCGGCGCAGAGAGAGTGTTAGCCGTAAATTGGTGTCAGGAAATAAAAGCCGAGGAGAATATTAACTGCAGTGCTAAAACCTTGGTGAAGACTGTTATGCAATCTTCTTGTAATAAATGCCCTCTTACATAAGAAAATCTTGGTTCTGTGACGTTCTGTAACTCCGTAGTAATAACCGGTAAGAGGTTCTTGAGCAGTTTTTTAATGTTGAATTTTCTGATTTCACTTAAGTTTGTCCCAAGTTGCATTTCTGATATGACGAGCATGCGTTTTTTGTGATGTCTCCTAATGATTTGGTCTATTAGTGAGTTTAAACAGCTGCAGAAGCTAGTGAAGTCTCATCAGGTTTGCTTTGATTCTTGGTATTATTATCAGTAGGGCTACGGCTTTGATCGCAGCTTTAGTGATGGAGCTTGCATCAGAGTTTTTTTTTTTTTTTCCTGCTTTCATTGTTTTCATCTCCCCTTTTATCATGTTCCCTCTTGGCAGGTGTTGAACCTCTAACTCTTTAACTTATGGAGGAACATAAGCAACATACATATTTATATTAAAGATAGAAAACCTGTACATTGTAATTAATGTTGTCGACGAACACTGTTACACGCAGGGCTAACAGTGTGCGCTGTGCATCTTGCCACCGCCCACATTCATTACGCAGACCTCAGTTAATCTATATTAATATTCAATATTTTCTTTGAACTGTTGAAAACAGATGTTAGTGAGCTTCAAAGTACTTTACGTTTACCCTTTTCTCCACGCTTCCTCTGTGTCTTTTTTTTAGGAGGATATGAACTTGAATGAAGATAAGAGGGCTCCACTCAGAGAGAAGGACCTGAGCACGAAGAGAGAGATGGTCCTTCAGTATATTGTTACAGCTGCTAAAACTGTAAGTCTGTCAAAAAGCACACACACACACACACACACACACGCCTGAAATACATACTGTGATTTAGGGATGGGCGATACCTCAAATCATTATGATGATTAATTGAAGATTTTTCCTCGATTTCGATTAATGCACGATTATTTTTATCTTTTTTGTTCCTAGTTACTAACTAGTTTGTGCTAAAGTATTAAAGCTAAGATATTTTTTTCTAATGTAACAGTACATATCTTTATGATTGCATAAAGTTCTGTATTTAAGTTTACCTCTATGACGCTCGCTTAAGACTGGATGGTGTGTCACGTGACTAAACACGCGGAAGCATACTCTTAAAGGGACAGTATATGAACACGTGCCGCAGAGAAAGGATTAAGAGAATTTTAAAAACTGAAATAACTGACATGGGCACGATCATGTCGATTAGAGGGTCTGAATGTTGGTTTTGATTATATTTCGATTAATTGTCCAGCCCTACTGTGAGTACTCTTTCTATTCCAAGTAACAAGACTCAAAGGTTTATTTACATTTATACCTGGTGCAAAGTTGCAGTAAAATATTATTAATAATAACTATAATAAACAAATGATAAATAGACTATACAGTCAATATCCAATAGGTATAAGGTAGGGCTGTCAAACGATTAAAAATTTTAATCGCGATTAACTATATGAAATTCTGGGATTAATCGCGATTAAAAATTTTAAGCACATGTTTTAAATCTATGTAAATAAATAAGGCTTTAAAGTAAAATGTTACAATTAAAATGACGAACACATGTTATGCTAAAAGTACTTGTTAAAAACTGCTGGGACAAGAGAAAATGG
>JAOVVF010000004.1:19083580-19106267 GCA_028565595.1 Duopalatinus emarginatus
GTCATCCGGGAACTTTTCACCTACTGCTTGATGCATACTGCACATTCAGACACACTAGTCACGCTCGCGCACTGTTTACTCTTACTGAAGCAGCGCTTCAATCCTCAACATAAACTACGGATGAATCGCAGGGCCAAATTAGAATTCGTTAACGGCACTATTTTTTTTTAATCGCCATAATTTGAGATTACGTTAATACGTTATTATCGCGTTAACTTCGACAGCCCTAATATAAGGCAAGTGCAAGACAGGTTGTGCATGCTTGAGGCACTTTTCTCCTCACCATAGTTACAAACCAATTACCAGTCCCTGCCCATCAACCAGTCTGGCCATTCTCCTCTGATAACATTAAAGAGAAGAACATCCAAAAAAACGACTCAGGCTGGTGGCGGTTTGTTTAGCTGCCATTCCATATGGACCCCTGGTACATCTACAAACATCTCAGGTGAACACTATGTGTGTCTCCTTTTTGATGATTTATGTCCACCCGCTCATGTCCTGCATTCATTCTGGTGGGTTTGGCGTCACGCATCTAGAGACTCCCATCTGAGTTTGGGGTTTTGCCTAAGTCACCAGATCTCAATGTTAACAAACACATCTGGGATGCCATGCAACACACTGTGATACACAGATAGCCTACATCTCAAAAATATAACTGAATTGTGGACCGCCCAGTAAATATTTCCATATTTCTGCAGTCCTACGCTCCTGTGGGAGACCTACAAAATATTAGACTAGTGTACCAGTATTTCCTGGCATTTCAATGTAAACTAAAGTGTCCAGTGCATAGGTGTTAAGTATGAGCTATAAGCTAAGTGCTCCTTGAAGAAAACTATAGTATTTTTTTATAGTAACATTATTCAGAAGGAAATCCTATTGGTTTTAAACCTAATATGTGCATGGAAAGTAAAAGTGAACTATTTACCTAGTGTGCTTGCACACAGAGAAATGTGACCTCCACATTTAACCCATCCGTGCAGTGAAACACACACCAGTGAACACACTTGCCCAGAGCAGGGGGGCAGCCCCAAACCATAGCACCTGGAGAGCAGTTGGGCGATTTAGGTGTCTTGCTCAAAGGCATTGAGACTGGTTCCCTAACCACACTGCACCACGGCTGTTCAGTGAATATGAAAGCATTATTGCACCTACAGTCTTGTCATAGCGTATTAAAGATAAGCCTCTGTTGTCTCTGTGTGTACCCTAATTCTAAAGTTTGTTGAGAAAATCTAATTCGATTACCCTTTATGCTATGCCCTACTTAAATACCAGTTAGGGCTGTCAGTTTTTTTATTGTAGTTTAATATAAAATGCTTTAAAATAAATCCGGTTTTATATATTCACAGGCAGAGCAGATATTAGCAGCAGTGCTTCTCTATTATATTTAATATTTAATGCATGAAGTTGCACAGTAATGTTAATGTCCGTATACACATCTGCCAAGAAGATCCAGTTTATTAGGGGACGCTGTAAAAATGACTACGAAATGCTCACCATTGCTCTCACAACAGCCTCGGTTCTTTATGGCATGGAATTTGAAGGCCTTCCTTTGGGATTCTGGTCCATGTTGATATGATTTCTCACATAACTCTTGCAGATTTGTCAGCCGCACATTTCATGCTGCAAATCTCTCGTTCCACCTCATCCCCAAAGGTGTTTTATTAGATTCAGATCCAGCGAGTGGCGAGGCCGCTGAAGTACACCGAACTCATTATCATGTTCATGGAACCAGTTTGCATTGTAGAATTAGGAGACTGTGGCCCGAATGTGTGACGCATGTCCTCAGCGACAACAGGCTGAATTTCTGTCATCTTCAAATGTCCGTTCTCTGTGAGCCTCAGATACCTGCCCACAGGAGTGAATCCTGATGTGGACCTCTGCTGTTGTACTGCTTTTACCTCAAAGCTGAGATGCTCGTATGCTCACCATGTTGTAAAGCCTTCCTGTCAGCTCAACTCAGACCTCCATCTTATCAACAAGACATTTCCGTCTAACAAACTGCCACTCAATAGATATTGTTTGCTTTGCACACCACAGTTCTGTGTAAGCTGTGTACTTTTCATTAAATCAGCACTTTTTAAATACTCCAACCAGCCCATTTGTCACCACCAGCTACGTATGTCATGGTTAAAGTCAATACATGACTAAGGCTTTATCATCTGAACAGTAGCTCTTGACCCATATCTCATCATTTATACATTGAGCTGCTGCAACATGATTGGATGATTTCTTAATTACCTGGATGTTAAGGTGTACAGGTGTTTTAATCAAGCAGCAATCAGGCAGTTAATATATACACCAGGGCACCTTTGTTCATTTAAATAAACAGATACTTTTCTCTTAGTTGATGATGAGAATGTATAAATTGCCACTAATAAGGCAACATTATAAACAAGTTGCTTCAAATACATTTAAGCAGTAAGGTAATTACAAACTCTCAAGGATCTGTTAAGTTATTTTATTTGATTTAAATGAATTAATCACAGTAACGAGGAAGCTGGAAAATGACAGACTGTAAAGCCACCAGCTTGACCATCTTCAGTCTGTGTTTTAGGAGCTGCTCAGACCAAGCTGGTTTATGAGTTTAATAAAATTAACATTTTAACAAATTGATGTTTATCTTAAAGGACTTTACACCGTACAACAAGCTAGTTAGCCAGCTTCCTTTGTCTTAATGGAGGCCGCAAGCATGGAGCCAGACAGCTGAGCTAACCTAATGTTCGCAGACCAGTTCGCAGACAAGACGTTTTTTTCCCTCTCTTTTTCTCATGCCCTTTGGTGTGGAAAGGCCGTAAGTCAGGATCACCAGTGTAGCCTCTCACAGCCGTTATTGCTCTCATCAATGGAGAGTATGCTCTTAACTCGATTACTTGATATGCCTTCCATGATATAACATCAGAAATGGCTTACTGCTGCTTGTTAACCAGTGACCTCTCTTTGGAGTATAATTGTAAGTGTAAGAGAAAATCAATTTTCAGATTTCACATTCTACTGTGAACTCACCAATACAGTAATTTCCTTACAGGCAAGATAATCCTAGTCCATTTGATGGTGTTAGGGCAATACAATTAATTAAGTGCGTTTAACAGTATTGTATAAAACTGAAATGGGATTTGTGATGGTTCATTTTCTCTCTGCAGCTGACACAGCATTTCAGTAAGGTATTAGGGCTCATCTGAAAGAGGAAGAAAAGACTGTGGAGCCTTGGATAGATTTATGTTTTATTGCTTATCTTAAACATTTAAATGTGGAATTGTTTACTATGTCAATATGTTTTAAAAACAGTGTTTTAACAATACAATTGTAAACTGTCTAGTTTGTCTTCTTGACAGTTTTGCTTATTTGCTTATCTGTAACTACAGTTCTCTTCTGTAAGGACACTGACAGATTATCTTTGATAATTAGTCCTGATTTATGGGCAGACTTTTGTTTTCATATTTGAGGATTACATTGAGGCAGTCCAGGGTTTTTCCTGGCTCATTACACATTCAGAACCTCCTGTTTGGCCAAAGTTTTGCTGACTGTCTTTACCAATTACAATTACAAAAACTGAAAACTGGAACCGGCTTAAGTGTTATAGAAACTCGTATGTATTTCAAAGGTTTTAGGTCAATTGAGTGTGCATAGTGAAGAGCTAACATCAGGATTCAGACCTCAGATACAATAACTACAGATTGCACACTTTCAAAAATTAAAAATTCTTTACCGTAGCATGTTATCCATAGTTTTTTGGCGGGAAGAAAACTATGACACGGTTACTGTAGTATACCATATGATACAATAGTTAAACCATGTCAGAATCATAGTAAAACATGGTTACCAGTAGGGATGGGCAATTAATCGAAATATAACCAAACCTGACATTTAGACCCTCTAATCGTCATGATCTTGCCCATGTTGGTTATTTTGGTTTTAAAATTTTTCTTAATACTTTCCACGTGGTGGATGTTAATATACCGTCAAGAATACACTACTGCGTGTCTAGTCACGTGACTTCGCACCATTCAGCCTTGGATAAACTTAAATACGGAACTGAGTGTGCAGCTTGTACCAAAAAAATTTGGTGTCTGTTTGGGCGCATTTTGGTTTCAGTGAAGACGACGTCGAACAAAAAAAAAAAGCCAAATGCAAATATTGTAATTTTTTTTTTATACATTTCAGAGAACTTTCTTTTTACATTAAAACTAAAATGTGACCTTTCACATGAGGTGCTTTAATTTCAAGTGACATGTGCTTTGATTACAGTTAACCATAAATAATTTGTGTGTTTCCTTCAATTATTTTTAACTGTTTCATTAGAAAAAATCTCAGCTTTAATACTTTAGCACAATATGTGTTAGTAAACTAAGAACAAAAAAAATCGTAATTGAGGAAAAATGTTCAGTTAATCGTGATACTGAATTGAGGTCATATCGCCCAGCCCAAGTTACCATAATATACCTCAGTAGCTCATATCAGACACTATAAAAAAAAACATAGTTACTGTAAACAACCATAGTAAAATCATGGCAGAAATGTAGCATAAACATAGTTACCATAAGATACCTTAATTGTTTGTGGTAGAATCCCGGTTAACTATAAAAGAACCGTAGTTACTGTAAACTACCAGAGTTAAACTATAGCTGGTCTCATGTTTGATTTTGAACATGAGGCCTGTTTTTTTTTTCAGCCTCACTGTCTCAACTTTTGGTGTCACACTGGAATTTGTATGTATCATAAATTCACTCAAAGGATATAAAAAGGCATTGGAAGCCAGTATTTAATACATAAATAACACTATTTATGACTGAAAGTAGACAGTATTTTAATCAGAGACATTAATCCTGATGACCAAAGTTTTATTGATGAAATCTAGGAACGGCATTTACGTAAAGTGAACCGTAGGAATAGCAGATAAGTGCTTGCTCAATTTATCCTTCAAACCACATATAACCCACATCCGAGTGCAAATAACTTTCCTTAGGTAGGTACTGACAGCTCCAGCTCTTAATACGGCCCTCATATTCAAGTCATATTCAAGACTGTTTTTTGTTGCTCAAGGTCAATATTTTTTTCCCGTCTTATCTGAAATTCATTGCTTTAAGTCATTTTGTTGACTTTTCATGACACTAGATTAAATATTCAACATTATGGTTGTTTACAATAACAGTAATAATGGCGCGTTCTTTATGTGGGTACAAGATAAGTTTGTTTTATTTTCCCATATTTTGTTTTTGAACTTATGTATGCCAGACGGTAAAAAAATAAATAAAAATGAAAAGACTGGATAGCTGCAGCTCAAATATTCACAAAAAAAAAGAGCTTAAAAGCATCTGAATGGTAATGGCACATCTTTACAGACACACAACTGCATGTTTCATGCTGTGTAACCGTTCTCATTTTTAGTCTGGCATCCTGATCTTATCTTGGTTAAAAAAAAAAAAGGTCCGTCTAAGCCTTTTGGCTTGACTGGACCCAAAAGATTAACCTTTTACCTTTTCATACTTAATGTTTAAGGCATTAAGTATGTTGCACTGCTAATTGCACTTTGTTGTCCCGAGGTAAGTCTCAAAGCTTGTTGTGTGCATTTGCAATTAAGTAGAATGCTTCTGGAAATTAGGTAGACTGCACTGAGAAATTGTTGTGGCGGGAAGAATTAGGTTGCTCAGGATGGAGTTTCTCTGTTCTTTAACGTAAAAGCAGACTGATAAGCCTCTGTGAGTTTTAATCTAGCATGTAAAACAAATCTGCTAGTTCCACCACTGCACGACCGTACTCCACTGAGCAGAAAATCTACATGCGGGGCATGAAGACCGGCATGAATCGCCACATTTTTTTTTTCAACTAAAATGAATTTTCCAATTTAATGCCCTTGTCACTTGCTCATGTGTTCATGTGCAGAAGGGAGAGTGCAGAAACAAAGAGAGGGAGAGTTTAATTATAGTGGCATGCCATTAACTCCTCTGTAAATTCAATTATTTTGGAGTCCTGGGAGATTTTTGGGGATCGTTCAATTTATGCGTACTCTTAATTGTTTGTCAAACTTTATCTCGGTCTGTGGTGCTTTAGCAGTGCTGAAACGTAGATTGGGTAATCCTGATGATAAAATGTCATGGAGAAGTTCTTAAATATAATACAATAAACTTGACATTTTTTAACAGAAAAAAAAAACCATTTCAGTTAGCCTGAATGACTGCAGCCTTTTGAAGGGAACAGTGCTTTATAAACAGTCAAGATACTGGATAATAATAACAGGTCAGATGATGCTTCTTAAACTACCTCAAACCTTCATTGTGCATTGAATAAAAACATGCACTGAAGTGGTAGAAATCTGGTACACCTATCTAATACTAGGTAGGTCCCACACAGGACTCCACAAGCTTGTGGAAATATTCTGAACACCGTACTTCCTGCAGGTTGGTCCACAATTCTGTTGTATTCTGTGTGTGGTTTAGATTTCTGTGTTCCACAGCACGTCGCATGGCATCCCAGACGTGTTGGATACCGTTGAGATCTGGTTGAGACTTACGTGGGAATGGCAAGTGTTCCTCTGACCTTAATTTGGGGTCTATAGACGTGTGTGGCGGCGCGTTGTCCTGTTGCAAGACGCCAGACCCGTCAGAATGAATGCAGGACATATGCTGGTGTAACTCGTTAGACTGGAGACACACGTGTATATGTATTTTGATTGGACTCATCTGTTCTGTGTTTCCATGGTAAGAGGCAAAATGTTGTCCTCCACTGATCCAGGGCTGCCATTCACACATGTTTATTAGACTATTAAGAGCACACCCTAGACCAATCTCAGGGAGATCTGATGAGTGCATCTTGGTGATTTTTGTTGAGTGCATCCTCATGTTTCTGCTTCGTGTTTCTGAACATCGATGAACACATTACATAACAGCCGAGTTTAATATTATACAAAAACATTCATATATATCTAAATGTTCCCAGAAGCTTTAAAGCATTACGGATAACCTTAGCTTTTGCCACTCTGTCTTCTCTCTCTCTCTCTGACTTCAGCATTCTTCATCTCTTTTCTTTGACATTCAGACCTGATTGTTTACTCCAAGACTATGTTTACACCAAATAATTGCCTGACAATGAAGTCCTTCCTATTGGCTCGGTGTCCCTCTCCAGGATGGTAATTGAAACTATAGATTCTGGCAAGGCTTCCTCTCACTCTCTCTCTCTCTCTCTCTCTCTCTCTCTCTCATCATAAAGCTCACACTCACCTTGCAATTACCATTACGGGACCCGGGCATAATTACTGTAGTTTCACCTTGTAAGTGCTGCAGTCTGCACTTCATCATTTTCCCCCTTTTCTTCTTCGATGATGCATGCAAGCTCAAATTGCCTTCCAAAAAGAGAACGCAGAGACCTGTACGCATGACGGAAAGAACAACATGCTCGCCGCCTTAATTTCATGCTGCTTTATGTACCGTTTGTGTGTAAGTAAACAAAATCAGTACACACAGTCCTGATTCCAGTTAGCATCCGGCATCAAGCGGACGGATAAATAATGTTTAGGGACACGATCCTGAAGAACAGTTGACTCACGGTGGGCTGATCAGGACATCTAATGAGCGAATACACACCGGGCGCACAGAGTCACTCAGCCTGACCCCAGGCTGAAACTGATCTGCTGATTAATCCATTAGTCATCCTTGCTTGCCTCTACAGGACAGCATGCGTTCTGATTGGTTTAACATCCATGTTCATGGTCTGTATCCTGAATATTATAGTAGGAAGTAATTATACATGTTGATGTGTAAGTCTTGACATAGAACGTCAATTGTAAACGTCATGATGACGATGATGTTAGTTAAAATGTCTCTTTGTACATGCTGGTATACTTAACAAAAGGGAACAAACCGATCAGATCCGCTAATCGATTTGGAGAACGACTTTCCCATAAACTATTTTACATCATCCGCATTTAACATCTTGTCTTTATGAGCTGAAAGAGAAGAATGACTGTGAAGGAAAGACCGCGCGATGAAAAACAGGTAACTAGTGTAGCGGCGCGCTTAGGCAGAAATCGTTATTCTGTTTTGTTCTGGTCAGCAGTGTCATATCTGTCTGAGTTTTATAATCAATGTGTATGATGAAGTCAGAAACTAGGAATGGCAGCAAAGGTACGAAATGAAAAAAATGTCTGGATAGACGTGTGTTAGAAATAAATCACTGTTAATTAATTGTCCAGCCTGACTAACTGTGAATCAAGAAATCCTGAATTAAATTATACTCTAAGGCCAAATGTTTGTGAACACCTGCTCGCCTTCTGTGGATACTTTGTGGGATCAGACCAAAAAGTTTAGCCTTTACCCCACCATGTACATCATTGAGCCTTGGGAGTCTGCCACTGGTTGTCCTTGCTTAGATCACTTTTGCCATTAACCACTGTATACCAGAAACACCCAACAAGACCTGCTGTTTTGGAGATGCTCTGATCGCACTTTTGGCATTGCCCATTTTTCCTGATTACGACACAACAACTTATTCAACACAAAATATCCCACCCGGTAACAGTTTGTGTCCATGTTTGAAGCACAGTCTTGTATACAATTTGTTTGTATTACAGTTTCACTTTACTGAAACTGAGACCCAAACCCTGTGTACAAAACTAGATCTATGATGTGTTGATGTTGGAGTGGAAGAACTCAAGTATCCTGCACAGTATCCTGACCTCAACCCTATTGTACACCACCTTTGGGATGATCTGGAACTAGAGATCGACCGATATGGGTTTTTCTAAAGCCGATGCCGATATTTAAAGGTCAGGGTCAGCCGAAGGCCGATCTGTGATGCCGATTTTTTGGGGGGATTTTTAGGGCCAATATCTTAGTTTTCCCCTTTATTTGCATGCTAAAATATCTTACTAATAATAAGTGCATGCACAACATTTCTGAACTTAACATCATTTATTAAACACTGACTTGCACAGTCTCTCGAATTAATTTTGTGTGCTTAAATATTTAAACAAAGTTAACCAAACAAATCAATACATTGACCAGGTATAAACATAACAATCTGTCAATTGTTTACCTAAAAGATTTAGAATATTTATCAAATTGAATCTTTTAAGTTTGTTGGAGCATAAGTGTAAACTTAAATGTCTATTTAAATAAAACAAATACAGCTTTATAAATAAAAATCAATTAAGCTGAAATATATAACTGTATATAGATCTAAAAAAATAATTAGTGGTGCTGCAAACACACTCGCAGCAACCAGCAACATTTCTGTGTGGTTTAATCAACATCTGACACATCTAAAGTCTTATTTGTATATAAATCCTCAAGTAATCAACTGTGAATAAAACTTCACTTAGCAGCATAAAACAGCAGCAAACCCCTCGTTTTAGGGTGAAGGAAATGATGGAAACATTACAGAACAAGATAAAAAGGAATGCTTTTTCATTTTAACTCTATTGTAGTCCCTGAGTCTTCCTCACTCTCCCTATTTTTTACTGAAAGTTCTCAGTACTCCCAGTTAAAGAACGGCAGGTTGTAATCCAAAAAGCACAACTGTTTTGCGTGTTCTCCAGTAAGTCGGCTGCTCTCGTCATCATAAATATTCCCAATATTACTGAATTACTCACAGTAACACCTGACTTTAAATCGGTTCTTCTAAACACAAATATCGGCCGATGCCTATATAGTAAAAAATCGCAAATATCGGCCCGATATATCGGCCGACCGATATATCAGTCTACTTCTACCTGGAACACCTCGAATCTCCTTACTTACACAACATTAGTGTCTGATCTAATGATTTTGTGGTTGAATGAACATAAATCCACACTTCAAAATCTAGTGGAGTTTTTCCAGAAGAGTGGAGGTTATTATAACATACTGTATAAATACACTAGTATAATTTGACTAGTGTAAAAGTTTTAGATAGGTGGTACTGGGTAACTCTTTTCTAGCAGAATTATGTTCTGAGTTCTTGAATCCTGATTTACCTTTACTAGTTTCAGATACTCCAAGAATTTAACTAAGCACTCTTGTAAGTCGCTCTGAATAAGGGCGTCTGCCAAATGCCGTAAATGTAAATGTATAAAGGCACAATTCAGTGTTAATGCCCTCGGTTTTGGAATGTGATGTTCAATACACAGGTGTCCACATACTTTTGGACATACAGTGTATGATTATATTGATTTGTCAGGGAGAAAGTCCAGGCCTTTGTTTTGCCTGAAGGTGCTTTAACCACTGTGGAATGAACACACACACACTGCTTCCTTCTTAAATATGTCATGGAAGGTCTACCACTCTGCTTCTGCTGAGAAACAGATTTGTATCACCTATAAAAACACTTGCTACAAAAAAAAAACGAGCAGTCAAGTTTCTCACAACGTTTCTAAACATTTTAGCATTCTGAAAATTGAGATCATGAAAGCAGTGCACTTCACCCTGACCCCCGATAGCATGAAAATCACCTTCATTCCTGGTATAACAGCCTTCAGAAAATATTTAATGTCTTGTGATGGCATAAAATACATTACAAAGAAATTAGTCCACTATTTTAATTTAAGTAGTTGAAAAATGTTGTCAGTTTTACACACACAAACATATTTGTCTTCTGGGTCATACTGGTGAACCATAAAAGGTGGCCAAAACATGACGGCGAAAATATGAATATCTTTTAATGGCATTTCATCTCAAAGTTCATGGAGACTTCATGGTGAAGGTCAGTTTTAAGACAGTTTTTTCCCCCGACCCTTAATGAAACGCTTTCTTCAAGGCAAACAATGACAGATGAATGTTGATGAATTTTGGGGAAAAAAAAGCATATTTTTGGCCTTGAGAATAACTCCGTCTGAAAGGATTCGGGCTTTGAGTCATAGATTCGAAGCTCTTTTGAAGTTGAAGAGAGCACCAGTGTGGTTTTGCACAGTTTCCAAGTGTCTCTAAAGAAGCTCACTCAGGAGTCGAGACGAGCTACCCATGCTGCGCCTCTATTGTCAGATGGACCTCCTCAAACAATGCCTGGACCTTTGTTCTGAACATGAATGTGTCCGTGCTGATGGTCTGTTGAGGTTTAAAAACTTTCTCTTGACCTTGTAGGCGAAACCTCATTATTTTAGCTAAAGGTAACATTTCTTTCTTTATGATTGGCCAAGAAATGAGATAAGTCAAAGAATAAAAGTTCTTTCTCTTCAGTAATTTCCCCACCACCATCTTCTTTCCGGTCCCTAATTAGTTGTACTGTACATGCCCCTGCCTTAAATTAACTCCGTGATTCTACGAGTTAACAAAGCGCATTCCGCTCTCATTGGCACGTTAATACAGTGCCAGAAAAAAGTGATTTTGTGACTTGAATAAGCGCAGTTGTAAAAGTCTTTGTCCTTGTACTTTTTTTTCTCTCCTCAAACCTAATAAAGTCAAACACCGAACCCTGACTTTGCTAATAAATGAGCAGTACCCATGTTGATCTGCGATTATAGTCTAAAAAAAAAAACTCATCCCAGCGAACGCATCTGTAATCTTGGCAAAGCAAACATGATCTCAGGCAGACGAGCAGCCTCGGCATGCTGTTTGTCATTTTAGACCCAGCACCAGAGCGTAAATGTCAGTGGAGTCGCAGGATCTTGAGCACTAGTCACAGCCAGTGCCATGAGTGAAGAAATGAAAAAGCGCAGCAGTTACCAGATCCATGTGTGTATGTGTGTATTATTAGTCCAGACTCAGTTCTGTTTCTCAGGCCTCGGAACGACCCCAGGGTCAACCCGTTCTCATCCTAATTCTGCTGACCAGCAAGACTCTGACGGGTCACTCTTGGACAACGCCAGGCAATCAAAACCGCATTTACTTGTCTAAACCTTTAGGCCACCTTGACACTGGCGGGTGTCCGCGAAACTAATTTGCTTCGGGGGGAAAAGGGTAAGCTGGAGATGTGAAGTGACCAGTGAAAAACATTCTAAAGTTCAGCAGGGCTTCGTCTCTGTTATTGAGACTTGATCCATCACTGGCTCAAAGACAGTAACACACTGGTCTTTCTCCAGACATGTTGTCCTTTCAAAACCAGACGTCTTGCTCAGAGGAATGGCTACTGTCCTCAACGTCCACTTTCAAGTTTCTGACCTTTTACTTAGTTCTGCAAGTCAGTGTTCGGAGAAAATGACTGTTGTGGCACAGTGTGAAATGTTCACACAGTCTAGAGGGCCATTCTGTAATTTAATTGTGCCAAGTTATTACCTAGTTGTTAATTGAGGGCATTTGACTAGCCTGTGAATTAAGGTGTAGGGAAGAAGGGGCAGACGTAGATACAAAACTACAATCCTTCCATTATTTTTATATAGGCATAATGTTTTTGCCCCATGGCAACTAAATATAGTGGCAGATGTTAATTATTTTTGTGATGGCACATTAGATTATATTCTTATTTCGTACCCGTTTGCCATTTTTTCTTTCTTTCTTTTTTTTTTTTTGTTTTGAACTTTTAATTTTAAGCGCTTTAGGGAAAAAACTCGAGAGTTATCCGTCATTAACCCAAGCAGAATTCACTCCATCATAATGTTTTTGACATTTTCTACAGTACTGTAGAAACATCTCTGCTGTGCCACCTTTGTAGCTCTCTTTGCCACTTTTCTAGCTCTTGAAACTTCTGCCTGGGTCCTAATTTTTATAATGTCTTTCCAAAAGTAATCAGTCCTTTCATGGGGATTGGGTTAATTATCACACATCATTGACTCGACTTCACAGGCAGGTCCCATGCAGGAATGTAAAGAAATCCTGGGGAAAACTTTAAATAGTCTTCCTACAGTTTTGTCCTGTCTCCTGTCAGAAAAGTTCAAGAATGAGGCTCTTATGGGCCTTTAACGATAAGGCAAGAAAGATAAGAAAAGTTGTCTATTTTAGCATGTTTAGGTAGCATTTTGGGAGTTTCTCATATGTATATGTATTCATGTTGATGAATCTCTGACAGAAAACTGGTACAATAGTCTTATAGGTCCTCCACGGACATGGACGCCTCAGGCTTGTGGACATATTCTGTACAACACCATATGTCCTGCAGAGTGGTTCACAGTTCTCAGATCTTGTGACTTGGTGAAAGTGACACCAGTCTACCTACTGTGCTTGCACACAGAGGAATGTGACCTCCACATTTAACCCATCTGTGCAGGGAAACACACACACACACCAGTGAACATTAGGGGCACTGAACATACCTGCCCTGGAGCAGGGGGCAGCCCCAAACCATAGTCCACGGGGAGCAGTTGGGGGAGTTAGATGCCTTGCCCTGTGCGGGAATTGACCCTCCGGTCATGAGACCGGTTTCCTAACCACTAGACCACAGCTGCCCCTGGGTGGGAGTGGCAAAACCCCAAACTCACAAGTGTTCCTCTAACCATAATTTGGTGTCTCTAGATGTGTGTGGTGGTGCATTGTCCTGTTAGAAGAGACCAAACCCATCAGAATGAATGCAGGACTTGAACTGGTGTAACTCATCAGAAAGGAGGCACACACAGTGTTCACCTGTCAGAGACAGGTGTTTGTGGATGTACCAGGGGTCCCATGAAATGCCAGTTAAACAAACCAGTGTATAAGGTAAATAATAATACACCATAATGAAGACATCGTAATTGAGAGAGTAAAAACTGTTTCATAACCATATTTACATTTACAGTGCAATCTAGGCTCATTCTCTGAACAAGGACATTTATTATTCCAAGCCATGCTACATTTTACAGAATACCAACACATTTAATGAATTTAATAATCACAAGGGGCATGAGCGAGAGCATCACTTGCTTATTCATGCTTATAGACTCGTACTTTGAAGCACTAAATATCAGGTTAGAGACCTCTAAGTACTCTAAGCACATTATTGCATATATGCAGTGCACGTTATTGGACTTATGAAGTGGTGTCGAGAGAAAATAGAGTGATTAGTGGGTGTTGGCGTGCTGGTACAAGTTTATCAGGCACAGAAGCGTTGCTGGGATTTTTAAACACTTCACTTTAGTTGAGAAATGATCCAGCAAGCAGAAGCATATCCAGCTGTGGTCCGAAAATGATAACAGAATTGATCAAGAACTCTGTATATGTTTATTTTGTGCATCTCAAAGGTTGTAGTCTGATTGGCTCGCTGTGCTTCTGTACTCTGGTAAAGCAATTCTGTGCACAAAAACCTTTATGGCAGCATGAACACATAAAAAAAACCATTGGATTTTGTAGTGCTCACTCATCAGGAGCTCTGGTAAGAAATATGAAATTGCACATATGTAAAATCCCCGCGGAGGGGAAAAAAGTGCCCGTAAGTACAGTCTTGAAAACTGATATACTAAAAAACAAAATGCCTAACCGTTTAGAAATGCACGACTATAAAAAAAAAAAAAAAAAAAACAGATTGAAAAGTTTTAAATGGGTGAAAGCATTCAACCTCATACGCAGTGAGGAGAATACAACAGCAAAGAAGAACTCAGGAGATCACAACTCATCTTGGTGTTCAAATATTGGGGTGAGACTGTAATTTTGCCCTGCACACAACCACAATGGATTTTAAATGAAGCAATTAAGATGTGATTTAAACTTTCAGTTTTAATTCAAAGGGTTTAACAAAAAGAGTGCATTAACTGTTTAGCAATATCAACCAATTTTTTTTACAAAGTGCCCCATTTTCACATGCGCAGAAGAAAATGAACAGTTTATTGAAGCAGTTTCATAAACAGACATGTTTGTTCTTATTATTTTAAATAAAGTAATGGGATAAAAGTTCAAGACTTGATTCTAAGTGTTAAATTGCATTTGGTAGCTGTTCACAGGAACTCAAAATGTAGACCAAAAAGATGTTTGATAAAAGAGAATGAGACTATCAGTAGAAACTTTAGGAGTGGACAAGTCAACAACTTGGGTCATCCCTAAAAAAGAAGGAACACACTGGCGGACACCAAGCGGTCTGGAAGACCACAGAAGACTAGAAATTTTCACTAGAAATTCTGGTGGCTCAAAATAAAACATCAAACAGAGAATCCTCTCAACAATTTTCCTGTTTTTCTGCGAGCAGCTCAAGCAGAGGAGGTTCATGATAATTTGCACACCATATTAACAGAAAAATGAATGCCAGAAAACAAATTACATTGCTTTTCATTTTGACCTTATATTGCCTGTTATATTTGCCTAGTGATATTGGTAAATAACAAGCTGCACATTCCTTTCAGTAGTTTCTCAGTCCGTGTTCTTGTTCTTGTGTTCTTGGGGAAACATGAGCAGTCGCAGCCTGAGTACTGCTCCATTCCAAAGTCTGCATTGTGCCAAGTCCAGTCTCCGGCTGTGTTGTCGTGTTATCCAGGATGCATCAGTAGGTGACTTGTGTACACTTGGGACAGTCAGATATCCTACAATGCACTTTGCAGAAAAGACTACTGTCATCGTGTCACGAAATAAAGTTATTCGTTTTTTTTTCTCGTTTAGACTTAACGTATGTGGCTGAGTTAATAAGAAAGAGGTTCTGTGAAAATTTGCTCCGATGTTTTTGTTGAGGTGGGGTCCCGCTAGTAGGACAGCCAGCCAATATGCCTGACACCAGGTCAGACAACACTCAGGTTACCTCGCAGAGAACAGCCTTATCTCGGATATAATTTCTGAAATTTGTCACTGGCTCTGATGTGTCAGTAATGGTAACATGAGATATAATATAATTTGTGCGTAACGGATACATCTTTGTGTCATTATATAAATCTGCTGTTTGTTCTTGTGCAAATATAGTTGGCTGAGTTTGTTTTTAACAAAAAAAAATTAGCTTTTATTTTACTAGCGTTAAACTAGAGCGCGGTGTTCATATATTCTCGTCTTTATTCCCTGTTATAGTGACTTGGTATAATTAAGCAATAATACACGAAAGGGAGTGCTGTATTGTGAGATATTGGCGCTAGTGTGCTGCAGGCGTAGATCAGTACACCAGTTCCAATATATCACAATACAGTACGACCCTCAAGTGTATTATTGTGATTATACCACAGTTCCATTACCAGCGTTTATTGATGGAATTTAGGATAAAGAGGACGGAAAAATACGATCGGTTTGTTTATGAACATTACGCAAGGTAAAATAGTTAAATTTTTCCAGACGACCCGCTGCTAAAACAAAACATTTACCATAAAATATTAGTTCACCCAGTGCTGTTTCTGTTGCTTTGCGAAGGAATCCATTCCACTTGATTGACAAGAAAACACATATGACTGAAAGTCCACTCCAGGGTGCCTACAGCAACTCACCGCATGCAAGTGAAGTGAAGTGAATCTTCAGTACATAGACAGTAAAGGTGCAGGCTGCTCCACACTGGAAGAGAAAATATATTAAGAGTAAGCTTTGACTGATTTAACTTTATGGCTGCAGTGTTTGGTTTATAAACGCCGGCGTCGTTGATAGGGTTACGCATGTATGTGGTGGAGTGATATTTGGAGAGCTTCGGCACTCATGGAACGTCTCTCAGCAAATCAGGTTTTAGAGTTGGAACTAACTGTGGTATAATGGCCATTATAGTACACATCATGAAGTACGGTGCTATTCCAATAGCAGAATGGCTGTACAGCGTTCTCTGGTCCTCAGGAGTTTGTAGTTAAATTAAATAAATTAAATTGGGCAAGTTCACAGTTGGCTTTCTTTATATCAAGAAATGTGTTGGTGCATATGTACCGGCTTTCATAGGCACAAATGTAACATAAAAGGAGACCATTAAGGGGAAGGGCGAAGTGGGTTCACATACAGACCAGCAAAATGGTCCAAGTGTGAAAGCCGTATGAATTATTCCAAAGGGAAGAGGATACAAGACCGCTAAAACTCAAAACTATGAACGTTTAAGCGCAACAACGCCAATGCTAGATGTGCGTTTATTTGTGGTTTCTTTGTTTCTACGTAATTCGGTTTAATTCAATGAAGAGAGCTGATAGGCACAAACCTTCATCTCTCTCGTAAATAATCCTGAAAAATATATTTATTATTATTGTAACCACAGATGTCTTCCTATAGAATAGGTACACGTATATTTCACCTTTCTGTACTTTCCTTTTTCACGTTTAGGAAAATGTTTTTATCGCCTAACACCTGTTTACTTTTTACAGGGTTGCTCGCAAATCCATTCCAATTCATACGTAACCGAGTAATTGCACACGTTTTTCTCTGCCTGCAAGAATGCCTTTCAAAGAAACATGTTAAAATAGCTCAGTGTTCCTTCAGAGTAAATGGGTGTTTTTCAGCGATACCTACCCCCGTGGCTCCTAGGAGATAATTACAGGATAAATGCGAACCTCAATGGTGTAAAAGGCTTTCTGAGCACTTCACATCTACAATTGTATGAAACGAGCAGGATCTTAACCAGTTCAAAGCCCGTCTCTAATGCTTGCACCTTTTCACCAATGATTTCATTTACTCTTCCAGACTCCAGCTGTTCGCACAAATTGTCCAACTTTTTAGTTTCTGCATGTTCGCTTATCTCTCGTCAGAAATTGCCGCTTGTGCCGTCTACAATTTTACTTCCTCGCCGTGCGTCTCAAGTAGATCTTTGTAATTTGTGCCCTGGATTTTGAAAGAGAGTAATAGTCGGGCTGCAATCACCCCTCAGTTGTGAGTCTGCTGCTGTGAAAAGGCAGTGTTTGCAAGCCAGTTTTCTTAATACTGGGGAAACAGCACTTTCAATAATGTCTTTATCTCATAATTGAACAATGCGTGTCGCAATGGAAAGTTTGTTAATGAAACAAGGTTGGCATGACAATGAAGCTCTTCACCACTGGTCATACTGAGCGTCCTGTCTCTGGACTAGAATACCAGACTTATGTAGACTTTTTTTGATGTAGTTTTGTACTAATGTACTCTATTAAGCCATGGGTAAACCAAGGGTAACATCCTTGCTGCGAACCCTTCACTGGCTTTCTGTAGCTGCTTGTATCAGGTATAAAACCCTGATGCTGGCCTACAAAGCCAAAAACGATCCAGCTCCCTCCTACCTGATGGCAATAGTTAAGGCCAGGTACACACCTAGAGCTCTTTGTGCTTCAAGTATGACCCGACTTGACCCGCCATCATCCAAGACACATGGGAGGCAAACATGCAGACTCTTCTCTGTCCTGGCATGAAGGTGGTGGAATGAACTTCCCCTAGATGTCCGTACAGCAGAGTCACTTGCCATCTTCAAACGCAGGCTAAAACTTGTTTATTTTGCCGGCACTTAATGGAGAGATGACTTGTTTGCAAAACTGTATTTGTCTTGTTCCTTTAGCTTGTCCATAGTTACTATTGTAATTATTGTCTTGTTCTCTCTGTAGGTTGTCTAGTGTAGTAAGTTTTTTGGGACTTTGGTAAGTTTTATAATTGATACTACATGGCTACTGTTCTAGTTGGATTCTGGTTTGAGTTCTTGAATCCTGATCTACCTTCATTTGCTTCGGATACTCCAAGACTAAGCACTTTTGTACGTCGCTCTGGATAAGGGCATCTGCTAAATGCTGTAAATGTAAATGTACTCGTTTTTGAGAAACTGTTGAAAAATGTACAGATTTTTGTTGTCTTATTCACAGCTAAAAGCAACACCCACTCACACTACAGTTAGTTAGAGATAAAGTAAGTACCAGCTCAGTTACAGGTGGGAAGACTCCGAACCCACACATGTAATCGTTGATATTTTTGTGGTTGACATTTCTCTAATTGAGCCGATCCTGCGGGTTGATTAACGGTGTGAAACCAATGTGCCATATTTCACCAGGTAAGGGTTGCTCCAGCCTAGTGTGAACCCAGTGTCCGCATTTCTATCTAGTGTTTCATCTAGGAAGTGAAGCCCTGAATGAACCCCCTCGGTCACAGGTTCCTGCAGTTTCCAGCTGAAATGCTGTGAAATGATGAAAATACAGACCCATTAACCTTTGACTAAGGGACTGAAGCGGTAGGTCTCGGTTCCACGGTTGAAGGAACCCCATGTTGTTCAGGGTGAGTCAAAAGTCCACTTTCCCACTGCTGCTGAAGCAGTTCGTTAATCGGTATCTGCTATCAGCAAACTGTGTTGAAAGCAGTCGGTTTCGGTCCATCTCTAAACTCGGCATGTTTCTCTCGTACGTCCTAAAATAACAGCTAACAGACAACGTGACCGCAACAAAATGCTCCGTTGTGTCTACTATCAAATAACATTTCACTAAGAATTGCCAAATACCCCTACACGCTTTTAATTGCGATAAGCACCGCTGTAGCAGTAACCCCAACCCTAGCTGTAATCTGATCCCACACGCCTTCCTACAGTACTATACAAAAGCTGTGCGAGCTCAAATTTATACCATATGCAGGGAGCAGAGAGCCATTTGCACCCCTCAAACTATTTATAGAAAGAAATCTCTTCTAAAACGTAGGACTTTTTGACACAACGTCTACTCTGACAGGAGGAATGAAATTTCCACCGCTTAGAGTTTGCGCCCGGCACAAACGCCCAGGCTGTTAGTGTTGGCGTGTCCTCTCACTTTTTCTGCTCGTGAGCCTGCGTCAGTGTGGAGGCACTGGTGGAGAAGGACTAGCTATAGAACTGCCATGTTAGTAATGTTAAAAATAATAAAACAACACTTTAAATACTATTATTAACTATAGGATTTTACACTTGAAAGTAAAAATAGTGTGCGTAGGTTGCAGTTTGTGTGTACACGGGTGCAAATGTGTAGAATTGACTAAATTACAGCAATAAAATAAAAATATTCCCATACAAGCAGGTGGGTTTTTTTCCTGGAACAGATTATTTATTTTGAGGTTAGGGAAGCCAGTCATGTGACCAGATTCGATCCCCTGTTTCAATAAATGGTCTTTACTGCTTTATTATTCATCTTGGATAGCGGCTGCCCACCGCTCTGGTCAAGTGTGTTCACTAACCCCCTAGTGTGTGTGTTTCACTGTACGTATGGGTTGAATGCAGAGGTCAAATTCCACAGAAGGCCAATCACTATTTTCACATTCATATTCACATCCAGCGATTGCTTACCAAACTCTTTATACTCGAGTATGGATGGTCAGGACAGCAGTGAAAAGGCAGCAGTTTACTGAGCTTGGGGTTTTAATTATATTGAACAATCAAAACGTTCCTGAGATTTTAAACCAGAACAACAGCGGATTTCATACGTGACTGTTTGCATGACTTATTGCTTCTCTCTTAATTGCCTTTTTGGTTAATAAGCGGATAATATTAATTAAGCCTGTCAGTTGGTAATTTCTCTCATCTTTCCCACATTCAGGTGTACACTGAGCCTAGATGTTAATAACCGCTGTGTTGTAACATTATCTCCGTTTTCGTGCTCTGCCGTGAGATAGGGTTGGGCGATATAACCAAAAAAACTCATATCACGATATGCCTAAAAGAAATGGCGATACAGAATGTGATACAATATTATAAAACCATAACAACATATTCAATTTGTAACTCCACAAAGAACATGCTGCATTATCTAACTGTAATAATTAAACTGTGTGTTTAATAAGTATTTACTGCAACCTGCAGACATGAGGTTGTAACTAAGTACATCTTGTAATGTAAGTTGCTTTAAACATAAAGAAAACATCCGCTGGCCAAACATAAATAAAAAGACCTAAATAACAAAAACAAACACAAAAAAATAAAATAAATAACCAATAAAATCAAGTTAAACAGAGTTGAGTAAAGCTGTGTTAATTCTCTCTCTTTATTCTTTAGTGCAGGATTTGGGACACAAGCACAATCACTGTCTGGTTTCACAGATGCCCTTTGACATGTCACAGTATTAACTGTGTTTATATTAATAATATTAATAATACGTCTGTTATTAATTATTATAACTCTGTTATTATAATTATTATTAATTATTAATAGCCATCTCCACACAACTGACCCATGTGCCTCTTTTCAGGAATTAATGCTTCACCACTGGTTTAATTTTTGCCCATTGCTGACTTATTCACAGTGATCAGAGATAGTGGTGGGATTCTCAGTGTCTGGCGATTCAATCTGATTCCGATTTTTGGGGTCATGATTTGATTAAGAATTGTTTTTCGAATCAGGAACATTTTTTCTATTCAAATGGTCTATACATTCTGTTAAAATTATGTGGTTGACAAGAGGAAAAGACAATGTAAACAAACAGAACATTTATTTAAAACAATACTTTTAGGTTCCTTACAATTTGTTTCACATCATTTTATATTCATACCAAAAATAGGATTGTGCATAAAATTCCAGTATTAGGTAAGTTTAGCTGTTAGTTTGAGGTAGACCTGACTGAGTGAGCACCATAAATGTGCTGAGAACCGCTAGTGCGAGTGTGTTTGAGTGTGAATGTGTGTCCATGTATGCGTGTGCATGGGGGCACACAAGAGTAAAAGACAGAGAGCTGAACATGAAATTTGTGCACAGTTTTAAACGTAATCAGATGGAAACTTGCGTATCCTCGATATAACGAATATGGTCATTTTCAAAATCGTCTACAAAATATTATCGAATATATCGATATTTGCAGTATATCCCCCAGCTGTACAGTGAGATACCAGTTGAAAAGCTCAGGCCAGAGATGTACTATAGGGAGTTGTACATGATGAGAAGAACATGCACTGGGGCCTTGGACCATGGCTTAGCAAGTCTGGATCCTCTAAACAAAGCCGCGAGTGCCGCGTTGTCTTACACAGTCTTGTTAGCAGTGAAAGGTGAACCGGAGCTCTCAGTAGACGTGTCAAAAATGATCTCAGATTGTCAGCTGGCCATGCAGCATTTGTATGTATGTATGTGCCCGACTTAACAAACTGTCAGTTTCCTTCCACTTTCCCCCTCCAGTGTCTGGACGTGCGAGATTGTTTATTTTTCGGTGTCAGGTTTGAGCTGTTCATACATAAGCTCAGGAGAATGTCCAGCTGCTCATATTTTCAGGATGCTTTCGGGCAAAAATCGTGAAATGCTCGAGCTGTGAAGGATATACAGACTGTAAAGGCAGTAGTTATTATATTATTAAACATCGGGCCGTATTTATCAAACTAGATGTGGATGGATTCGTTCATCATTTGTAAAAGATTAAGCGCTTGTCGTGGGAGATGATTTCTAAAGACTGGTGTCATTATTTATTTATTTATTTGTCTTCCTTTTACAAGAGGGTGAGCACCATCTTATAAATCCTGTGCGTTTGGCATAGCATCATCTAACGCTGTACATCACGTCCAGCACTTTGGCTGAGAAGCTTCAAACTGTTTTAATATTGCAGTTCCCCTGTATGGCAGAGTATTTCTACACTGTTTTTGTGCCTCATCGTTTTCTTGTCACTTAATTGACCCCCAATTTAGATAATAATTTGTTAACTATGTTTATTCGCATAGAAGTGGGTCAAAATAATATTTTGTAGTAATAATACTACTACTATAATACTACTATAGTAATAATACTACTTTACCATTTAGTAGTCATTTCATGTTACCAGCACTTCATGCACTTGACCTTTTTTTGGGAGTCACAAAATTTAAGCTGTGCCAGATACGCAACATTAGGTGTGTGGTACACAAACACCAGTACGAACGAAATCACGTTTTTAAATGTGGTTGAAAATCTATTACATGAGCACTTACACACAGGATTAGTAAATATTAGGGCTGTCGAAGTTAACACGATAATAACGCATTAACGCAATCTTAAATTATCGCGATTTTAAAAAATAGTGCCGTTAACGCAAATTCTAATTTGGCCCTGCAATTCACCCGTAGTTCATGTTGAGGCTTGTCGCGCG
>JAOVVF010000004.1:19127610-19142248 GCA_028565595.1 Duopalatinus emarginatus
AACGTGTTGGTTTTGATGTACCTTTGTAAATGAATGTCATTTTCCTCAACCAGACCTTTTAACTAATGATTAAGGTTTTAACCCGGACTCTTCCACTGCAGTGTTGAAGGAAAAAAGCTGCCTTTTCTGCATTCGCTTTTTCCCCACACGGCACAAAATCCGAGCCACATTCAAACACTAAACAAATGACTTCCCTTCATGCAGAGCTATGCGTTCGATCTCTTTCCTCCTTTCTTTCTTTTGATGCCGGATAAATCCTTCCTGACTTGGTTCCACCTTGTGACACATGCGTTATAAACTCTAATCTCTCCCATGTCCCAATTTTAAAATTTTGACAGCTATGACGGCAAGAATATAGCACCTCATCAATGTCAAACCATGCGTTTAACTGCCTGCTGGCCAAGGTGATGATCGCACCATCTGATGTTGGATTTCCTTCTTTCAGACTGGAAGCGCTTCATAATGTTTGTGGAGTCGTAAAGTGTGTGGGGACGTGTTTTTACTCGGAGGGATGGATATATACGTTGTCTCGTAAACAGGTGATGATGATCGTAATAAACTTAACAGATTTCTGCTTCTTCCTGTCTGACTGCAGGTCGGTGGCCGGGAAGGCTCGGCTGTCTTATGCTTGACTTGTGCTGGAACATCTTTCTCTGTCTTTCTGTCTGTCTGTTCTCCTGTCCTCTCTCTTTCTCTCTTTCTCTCTCTCTCTCTCTCTCGCACACACACACTCACACACTCTTCTCCCTGTCTCTCTTTGTCCTTAGACAGAGGGCGTTCTGGCACTGGACCGCAGCCAAGGTACAGAAGAGACATAATTTATTCTGATATTCCCCTTTCCCACTCAGGCAAAGTGTCTGATTGGTCTAGTGAGTGATGTTTCCACTTCCTGCCCATGTTACCATGAGTGACATTGATTTCTCCCCCACGCCTCGGTCTCTCCGTCTAGTATCAGTTCAGGAGTTCATCGTCAATCACAGAGCCGAACGCTGAACGGTTTTGAAAAGACACCTGTTCTGATTTGGCTGGCTTCATTGCACCTCACTGGCCATGACCGGTTAAATATTGAATATGTTGCACCTAACGAGAAGCAGGTCGACTGGATGGATGACGACCTATTCTCCAATCTTTCATTCCTTCTCCTAGATTAGAGCACTGTCTCTTTTTTTTTAAGATGGCTTTAAATGTCCTAGCGTTCCAATCCTAGCGCCGGATTGGAAGTTAAAGCTTTGAAATATTACGCGCGGGTTACAGCGGGAATTCTCGCTGATGTTTTTTTAACAGCGGTATAGATACCTATCAAGATGCAGCCGGCGTCTCGCTCTGTCATTTACCCCGAGGCATTAGGGGTGTAATCGCCACCGTCGCAGCCGCCTGCTCCTTATTCGATATTCACAGACATTGTCAGATCATTTTTCCACTACTGCAATTAAATTCCCGACCAATTGCCATCGTAACGCTAAATTAACAAGGCGGTTCTCGGTTGATTTATCGCAGACCGAATGCGGAATCTGTACAAAAGAAATGAAACTCTGTGTCTTGGCATTGTACAGGAACGCTCTCCTTGAGCAGTCCAGAACAAGAAAGCCATTAACATGTGCAGAAGTGCAGAACAAGGCAGCCGTTCTCACTTTCTTTGTTTTTCTGTCTCTCCCCTGTTCTTTCTCCTGCACTCTATTCTTTTTTCTCTCTTCCTCCCACTCTTTCACGCTGCGCGTGCTTCCTCATTTTCCCCTTTTACCTCGGTATCAGATGTGCTCTGTCCTGCAGAGTATGACGGAATGTAAAGTGGGTAATTTTCCCAGGGCCCGACAAAGCTCTCCGTCCTCCCGACGACAAAAAAAAGACCTGTCTTCACAAATGTCTTTTTATCATTTTCGTGGTCCTCATCTATCCCTCCGCTCTCCCTGACACTACCCCTTTGCTCTTAAAGGCCCTCTTAGTGACAGGCTAGCTGACTGTTTCTAAAGCATTTAACACGCTGGATATAAATAGGGTGTTATTGCACTTAGCATAACAGTGTTTAAGTGTCGTGTGAGACATGTGTGACAAGATCCTCAATAGTTCTCACACCTCACTGTGCTTGAACTCTAGCCAGAGGACCTGCCTGGTTCTTTTCGTGCTGTTTTGTCACTTATCGAGAGAGTATCTAACTCAGTAGAAGGTGAGCGATAATTGACAATCAGTGAAATCACACACAAATAACGCGAGTAATGACGAGAGAGTGCGTTTTCTGTTTATGGCCGTTTTTAGATGAATCGATTCTGGACTCGTTTAGGGTTGGATAACAGGTCTGTTTACGTTCATTTAATTATTTGCAGTAACTGCTTCATCCTAATTAGGCTTGCAGATATTGATTTTGTTTCCTTGTCGTGATTATATTTACCATTATAAACGATTTAATCGTCCAGAACTGGTAGCTTATAAGAAACATTTCTGCTATTTCCAGTTTGATGAGAGACCAGCGGTGGCTTTCTTGGTTTCTGCCTAGTCAAAAAAAGATCTCCAGTCAAATTTTGTACTCAAAAGCTCACAGCAAGGTCAAACGCTTCCTGCGTTCTTCCTGTGTGAAAGTTATTTTAGTATTTTAGGTAGAGGAATTAGTAACAGGAAGACATAGACTTAGCGGTGGTGCAGACACCCCTGTCGAGATCACCGGTGTCGAGTTCTGCTCATTTTGATAGGATCTATCAGTCGTTCAGTTCTGTGGCTCTGGAGTAGAAGAAACTGCTGCTGTGCCGTGCTGCCGCTGCGGTGTGGTGTGGTGTGGCACATCTCCAAGCCTGTCACTCTCAATAGCACTTACTGTCCCTGCAGGTTTTCCCCAGAGAGCGGCTGCCCGTGTTCTGCCTCCGGGGGGTCCAGCCTGCACCCACATGCTGCCTTTCACACCCCGTCGAACTAAGTCTCTCTCACTTCCACTCCCTTGCGTTTATCTATTTATTTATTTATTTATTTATTTTATGTCTCTTTCCCACAGTCTCCTGGTGTTTGGGAAACTGTAAAGAAATAAAGAATAAGTGAAGAAGAACGAACTGACGAACCATTACGAAATTCTTCTCTCCGTTTTAGCATATAGATATTTATGCCGGGCGCGTTCACGTTATTTATATATTCAACAGATAGTCGACATGTTTGCAGACAGCGACTCGTCCAGGTGGCTGTTGAAAAAATGTTAAATAGTAAATAATGCCAAATAATGCCATTTTATACTACAGCATAATTTTCAGTAACAGGGGCTCTGACAGTCGTTTCAGTTGTAATGTGAATATTTATAATAGCACACTTGTTGCTTTAATACGAACAACACGCACTTGCGTGAAGGACAAGTATACTTTACTGAAGTGCCTAGAAAAACTGCAGAGCTTACGCAAGATACAAAGCAACACACCACCTATGCACATGCTGGTTGTGTTTAACCATTATGGAGCAGCCACTACAATTATTTTTGGCTCTTCGGTGTAGGTTAATAAGTACAAAGTCTTTGAGATGTGTTGACATGGGAACATGTACAGCAACCAAAAACGAGTTATAAGTACGGAAGTAGGGAAAATGCATCAGAGCTTATTTAGTTCTTTCAACCCAGCTTACACACGTTTATGGGTGTGTGAGAGAGAGAATGGGTCGCTTTATGATTTTGGTTTATACTGCTCTCTCTCTCTCTCTCTCTCTCTCTCTCTCTCTGTTGTAAGTTTACTAAGATAAGGGGTCTCACCCTCTGTGTGAAACTTCAGCACTACAGCCTCTGCTCACCATATGGGCCAAGACATCAGCGTGCAAAGCGTAATTGTATTACACGGTTGTGATAAATGGCACTGACAAACAGGTGGAAATTGTTTTTTTGATATTATATTAAACCTGACCTTCAGGTTTAAGGCTTCAGATTTGTTATTTTGTCAGAGCATAATAGCATGTGTTGGGACAAACTCAATATTCTATGCAGGGAGAGTCTAAGCTCTGACTTGGTGACACTGCAGGAATACAAACCGCTCAGGCCGCTGGTCTGTTTCCCCACCACTTTCCACCACCTTCCTTATTCATTATCTATGACAAGGGCTTTTGTTCCACCCTCCCTCCAAATTTCCAGACATTTCCACCGAGGCCCACGGGTGAGCGAGCTATCTGATATCGGAGGTGACTTTGTAATATTTTGTTTGTCGGATTCGGATGAACAACTAATATTAGATCATTAGACGGCCCAATCAGTGGTGCTTCTAATATTAATTGGTCTTGTATCTGATTAGTGCGAGCCTGGCAGTTTTTACTGTATTTGTTGCCAAGCCATCAGAGTCAGGCCCGCAATTAGATCAGTAGAGCTCATTGAAACAGACAAGGGTACTTGAGCAAGGAAGAGAGGACAAGAAGAGAAATAGACTGACTTACAATACTGTGGATACTACAGAGATAAGACGACTCATTTATACTTTTTTTTTTAAATTCAGGAACGAACGAAAACAAAAGAGGAGTGCTAATGTAGAGAGTTTGGGCCTTGGAGACTCGAGTGAAAATGAGTACGAGTCGGTGGGCTATCAAACAGTTTTCCCTATTGAGTAGAAAAGTGACTCCGCTTGATGATGTTCGCTCCCAAAAGCCGCGTGAATTCCCCTGGCTACCACTTGTAATTTATATCTGTTAATTGTCATTGGTGCGTTCTGGCTAAACAAGTTATACTGAGAAAAAATAACGTGCTAAGAGAAATCATCCTCACTTAAAGAACAAGCGTCATTAGTGGTAGCTAGATTGTTTTTAACCAACAAAAGCAAATTGCGTAGGAAATGAAGCGTAAAGCCTCTAGATATAAACAGCCGTGATTGCGAAGGTGAGTGACGGAGTGTTAAAGGCTCAGCACCACCTAATATAAAAGTACCTAACTTGTGATAATCGATAGTCAGAAAACGTTTAATTTTTTTTTTACAAATTTCGGAAATACGGCTTAATAGACAGTTGTTTAGCCCCGCCCTTGTTTAGCCACGCTGTTCGGAAACTGATGTATGTGTCACGTGTGTTATGTATGTGGTGGAGAACTACAACAGCAACACTGTAAAAATGACAAAAAGGGGTGTTTAATTTCCTTATGATATCCAGTCAACCCCACTGCAGATTCATCCTCTTCATCAGATTCAGAAATATCGGAATCTGAAGATCCAGCACTGGGAAATTCCCAGTCCAAGTCAGTCATAATGGTGTTTCACCGCAGCCATTATGCGAGCTCAGGTTTTTCCGTCAATTTATTTAAAATCGTAAATTTTGAAGGAAATTAAGCTTCATGTCTATATATTTCAGTATTTGAAAACAATGTGAAATTACCAGGGGGGGTTCATTAGTTGGTGCTTAGCCTTTAACACTTACACAGCTGACACAGGGCTGAAATGGATTTCTTCGTACCCATTCTGAAGTAAACTTGTGTCTTATTTATATATTTTCAGCCGCTGGTACTGAATAAATCGTGAAAACGGTTGCGTAACTCAGCCACGATTTGTGCCGTGAGTCAGCCGCGGTTTGCAGAAGTTCCAGAGAAAGTGATGGATTTGGTTGTGCTTGCTCACATGGCTAACATAATGCACAGTGTCAAGCTCAAGCTGAGAAGCTAATTCCTTCTGTACCCCGTGCATGGATACACCTCATAAATATCTTCTTTCATTCTACCAGAACCGGATACGTATTACTGTCGTGTGCATGTCTCTGTCTGTGTGGATTTCTGTCCGAAGATCAGACGGTTTTCTAAGTACAGATTTTTTATGTTTCTGGTTATCATCATCCACCATCTACTTACAAATCACGTACCTTATTTGCTCCACACCCGGCTACGACTCACCCACCCTTTGCCTCTCGACTGGCCCTAAATCATACTACAGCAGTCTCTCAGACTGCATTGTAAACACTTCGGCTGTGCGATCCGTGATAACTTTCCCGATCGCTGCTTTAGTCTGTGGTCCTGATACTTCAGTAGATCTTTAGCAGGGACGATGGTGAAATTTCAGTCATTTACTTACAAATAACATAAAAATAGAAGAAAAGGAGGACAACAATACCAGTACCAATAATAGCACAACACAGTCCACCTACGGTTTACCTTGTTAGTGCTAATTTGTTGGGATAACATCTTTTTCCAGCCTAATATCCAGCAGACACCCTTATCTAGAGTGACTTACAGTTATCTAATTTGTACAGCTGGGCACTTGAGGGTTCAGGGCATTGCTCAAGTGCTCAGAAGTGGCAGCTTTGTGGTGGTGGGATTCAAAGTCATGACCTTCTTTTCACAAGTCCAACGTCTCAGCCACTAAGCTAGCCACTCTTTGTAGGTCCCCTAAGGAGCATGGACTCAATGAGCTCGTGGACTCCAATTCTGGTATATTCTGAGGTGTAGTATTTCAGCGTTTTGTATGGCATCCCAAATGTGTTTGATAACACTGAGATCTAGTGATTTAGGTGTAAATGGCAAAAACCCCGAACTCTCTGGACGTGTGTGGTGGTGCATTGTCCTCTTGGACGAGGCCACACCTGTCAAAATGAATGCAGGACACGAACTGGTGTAACTCGTCAGTCTGACATCTGCTGCTGTAATAAACACATTGCTGTGCTACCTCTGCTGTGACTCCTGGCGACTTTGTCAAGTCAAGTGTATTTTATTGTCATTTCAACCATTTACAGTGGTGTAAAGTACACAGTGAACTGAAACAACGTTCCTGGAGGTCCAAGGTGATAACACAGAACAACAAATCTACACAATACAACATGAAGCGCTGCGTGTGCAGTAGCTTGTGCAATGACGCAAAACAATAAACAATACATACGCAAGACGATATACAATACAGTGAACAATAAACAAAAAATACAGGGAGGGTTCAAACACAGAAAACACACATAAGATCACTGAATTGCTGAAATGACCTAAATGAAACAAATAAATACTTTTGGTTTTAATTTTACACCCATCAGCCATAATGATAAAATTACATCATCTCATTACAGTAAGTATGTTAACATGCAGCCTGATAATCTGTTAATAATCTGACGAATAGCTTAATCGGAATAGAACACGTCCATGTAAACACCTTAATCAGAATAGCGTCGTCTGATTGGGTCATTCCGATGACCTTTTCTTTCCGATAGAACGAGGTGGTGATCCTTTAAATAATTCGTTAAATAGAAGAACAATAGCCGTGTAAACACCTGTATCCCATCACATTCCCAAACGGATCGTTTATCTACGTTCTACGCATGTGCCCACGTCATAACGGGAGCTTACAGTCTTCGACATGGCGTGAGCGAAAAACTGGTCATCAGAGGAGACGAAGTTTATATTCAAACTTATCCGTCAGCAGGATGGACGGACATAAAGCTCGCAACAATGAACTGTTGAACATGTTGCTTCTCCTCTTTGATTGAAGCCCGTTGTCATGGTAACATGTACAGGAAACGTTACTGTATTGTATTGTATTCAATCAGAGTACTAGTAGCATGCGTGTGAATAAAGATTTGGATCAGATTGTTGTAGAGTGTACATATAAACATCTCAGTCTGTATCTGTAGGGATCACTGATGTACTTGGTTTTGATGGCTAGACTGTCTGGTCCGATCCAACAGCACTGTGGTTGTCTGAGCACCTTCAGAGGTCTTTTGGAGTCTGTGGGTCAAAGCTGTTTAGTCAGGTGGTGTTGATGTTATAGCTCATGTATATACTGGGTTTTTTGGCAGGTTCAGTTTGCAGCAAGTTGTTTATTCAGCTCATATTGTCAATAATTATCCCTTTTAATGTCTGTTTCTTATAATTGTCATTATAAGCGATTTTTCATAAACACTTCTAATAATAAACCACCAGCTGTTGTGGTTTTAAACTGTAGATTATTACAGTGATGCCTATTATCCGCGCTGCTTTCACACTGGATTATCATAGTATATGAATTTCAAACTGTAACACCACTAAATGCCGGTGACTTCTCGTGTGTGTGTGTGTGTGTGTGCGCACCATGTGATGTGCCCCACTGTGGTCTTATATTGTTCCTAAGGCTTCTCCCCAGGCTCGCCGCAAGCAGTCTCTGTAAGTTCTCAGCCTCGGGGCTCTGTGTGTGTGTGTGTGTGCGTGTGTGTATAAATTCATACACTGCTTACCGTTTGTTTTTTATTCCAGAATATTTTTCATGGTAACGAGAAAGGGATATGACAAGCAGTGCTTTAATAAGCACAGGAAAAAAACGTACTTCAGATTTATTTCAATTAACCAGGGCTGTTCTCAAACCTGACGGCCAACTGTAAACAGTCATGTCGTTACCCTCTTTCGGGGCCGATACCTCCGCGTCTTTGTTTTTACTCAATTAAATTAGTAAAAAATTAGTTTTGTTATCAGCGAACTCGGCATGATCAGAAAGCATCTCCGAATCCCTTCGTTATGCGGATTTAAGCAGCTCTGCTTCTCCTCACCTTCTCGACTTTATTGATGTCAGACACGGCACTATCGATCTAGCCAAACTCGGATGGAGCTCATTAAAGTAGCTCCATGTTTACGTCTTCGGCCCGGGCTCATTCAGCATGCGCGCGTGCCCCTGCGCTTTCTCATCAACGTCCCGATAGATTATCTGATCGTCTTTTTGCCTGCGTGGTGAATAATAGTAAAGCTTAATCACCTAAAATGTTTTGCTGATTATTTGCGCCAGATAAATTGGTAAAAGGTTTCTTTTTTTCTGCCTACACATTTATTTCAATAGGGAATGCAAGAGCGCACACCCAGTCCCCTATTCTTCCTTCTTTGAATCACATCATATGTATATATACAGATGCAATAATAGATGTAGTGTCATGCAGAGGGTGGCAAATGTCATTTAGCGCCAAGCTGTCCAAGGCTGACCTGGGAATAGCCCGCTGCACATGAATACCAAAACCCCAATAGCCCTCTGGGTCACCGAGCTCTTCTTACTCGCTCAGAACACTAGCATTGATGCAGAGCCCTTTTTCCACAGATTTATATACAGACTTCTAAATTGGCACCCCTCAGCTTTTCACACAAAGAAAGAGCTGATTTCCTAGTGAGCCCTGGGGAGGTCTGCCTTATCCGAACGTCTAAACCGGCCGTTTCAACCTAATTTGCCTGCAATTCCAATGACTTATTGGGTTTCTGTTTGCTGCCGTCTCGTATACCAGAGATCTGCATTGGGTCTTGAAGGATCCAAGACAAAAAATGTTCCCAGCTGAGAACAGGTGTTCAGATGTGAAGATTTTAGGACAAAGAGCGGCCATGTTAACGTGAAGTGAACCACTCATTGACCACTCTGTGCCTGCTCACACAGAGGAATTTCTGACGAGTTACACCCGTTCATGTACTGTATTCATTCCGATGGGTTTGGCCTCGTCTAACAGGACAATGCGCCATCACACATGTCTTGAGACGCCAAATTCTAAGTGGCACCCAGAATGCTAATATTCACCTGGATATAACAGCACTGTGGTTGTGAAAAGTTCCCCCATCAGAATTCTGTCAGCGTAGGTGCCCAAGTCTATGTGAACACCTGATCATTACACTTATATGTCCTTGTTGAACATCCAATTTCAGTTTTAGTCCCCGCTTTGTTGTTAAAATAACCTCCACTCTTCTGCAAAGGCCTTCTGTTAGATTTCAGAGCGTGGCTGTGGGTATTTGCCCATTCACCTACAAGAAAATTATTGGATTCAAGTCCTTAGTGTCTGCTCAGGACCCTCGATTTTTTCTGCTCCAGTCTTGGTGAACCCTGTCTTCATGGAGTTTGCTTTGTGTACAGGGACATTGTCATGCTGGGAGAGGTTTGGGCATCTTGGTTGCAGTGAATGGAAATGGTAATGCTGCAGCTTGTACAAAGACTTTCTGGACAATTGTGTGTTTCCAACTTCTGACTTCAAACTTTTGGCCATGTAGTGTAAACTAGACACAATACACTTGTTGAAGGTAAGAGAAAGTTCAGACGTGGCCTTGATGTGCCAACCTATATAAAAGTTCTGTATGAAATCCGACATTTATTTCAGTTCGCAATCTTTCATATATTCAGACACCTTTTTCCTGATACAGGAGGATTCAGGGAGTTTCTCAGGAAGACAAATGGAGACGACACTGCACACTTTGTCTCAGATGTTTCAAAGATGGCGCCACATGGATTTAGCCTTTAGAGCTTAATCCTTTAACCTGTTATTAATTCATAATATGCAACATGACCAGGTCTGAGTCCAGCCAAATAATATTTGTCGTCTCCGGTTGTTGAAGGATTTGAGCAGCTTGTACTTGTCAGCTCTGACCTCCGTTTCAAGATGGCAGTCTTTTGAGAAGTTTATTGAGGAGTCCGTTCAGTCTGGGACAGCTTAATTCTGAGGTTATCAGATCAAACTGGATTGATGTATTTTTCTTTTAAGTCTTGATTCTGTACCAGTACAGATTGGTGGTGGCTCCATAATGTTATGGGGTTTGTTTTGCTGACATCTCTGACAGATGTGAACAGTGTGTGTGTCTGTTTTCTGTCCTGCACCCCTTTATGTCCTGCATTCATTCTGATGGGTTTGCCCTCTTCTAACAGAACAATGCACCACCACACACATCCGGAGATGCCAAATTATGATTAGAGGATCTCTCATCTGAGTTTATGGTTTTTTCATTCACACACAAGTCACCAGATCTTAGAATTGTGGGGCGCTCTGCAGAAAGCATGGTGTTCATTGTCTACAGATTATTTCATCAAGCTTGTGGAGACCACGCCCCATGAGGGACCTACTAAGCATTAGATATTGATATAACAGTCCATTGATCTGTATCGATGCATCGACCCAAATAGCAAACGATCCGGTGCATCGATGTGACGCATAAACATCAATGTCTGAGTTTTTTTCACACATCTTTGAACATTACCTGCATAACTCTTCTTTGTGTGCTATGCTTTTCCTAAACTGTAGGGGGCAGCATTGCAGTCCGCTAAATACATCCGTGGGTTCAATCATCTAGCAGTCGTCCAAGCAGTAGCAGCGAAGACGTTATACACTCTCCCATTGCTTACAAATCTTGGGTGTGGAAACATTTTGGTTTCTAAAAAAAAAAAAAAATAACGGACAGACATTGCCATATGCAAAGAATGTGTAAATTAAGGTACTCGGGTGACACTACAAACTTGTCAGTTCACCTAAAACAGTGGCATGGTGTTGTCGAAGCACAAGAGACTCTCGCACCTGCATAGCTATTATTGACCACATATTACGCCTGACATCTCTTATTTCATTTGCAAGACATGCGGCTTTACAGTGTAGTAGAAAATTAAGGTTGTTTTTTTTTTTTTTTTTTAAAGAAAAGTAGACTACTGAAAGACTTGGTTTGCTGTAAAGATTACACTCTGCAGTCACTTAGTTTGCCTGGTCATGCATATCCAATGGATTTCAGTTTATTTTAGATTATTTCTTACTTGAGTCTTATTGTGTTTTTTAATATGTAAGTCATTTATGCTACTGTATGTGCACTGTTCAATTGTGTCCTTGGTTAAAATTTAATTTACTACTACTAAACAATAGTGGTAAGCAAAGTAGCTTTGCTGCTGTAGAGATTTGCCCTAACGCCCCTCTTTCTTTAGTCGACCTCATTTCGCTATGTTAACTGCACTTGTTTACAGTATCTGTTTACTGTTACGTGGTTTTCCACTAACGACTGCTGTATTTGACATTTAACATTAAAAATTGCATTTGAGAGTTCACAGAAATATAACAGATTCTGTTGAATCGAATCGTATCGAAAAATTTTATTGAACAGACAAATTTTAAAAATCGATGTAAGATCGTGATCGTATTGTGATAAATTTTGCGATTTACACCCCTGGTATTAGACTGGTGTACCAGTTTTTCCTGGTACTTCAGTGTATATACAGATTCTGCATTTTGACATTGTCGGCTGAAAAAGAATTCAATCCCCCACACACACTCTGAGCACTTTATCTGAAACACCTGTACACCTACTCATTCCTGCAATTATCTAATCAGGTAAAGGCGGAATGTTCACACCACCCATCAGAATGAAGGAAGAAATTGATGTTAATGATTTTGACTGTGAAAGATGAAATGATGATGAAAGTGAACTATTTGCTTGCATACGGAGGAATGTGACCTCCGCATTTAACCCACACACACAAACACACACCCACACCAGTGAATACTAGGGGGCAGTGTACACACTTGCCCGGAGCGGGGGGCAGCCCCAAACCACAGCGCCCGGGGAGCAGTTGGGGGAGTTAGGTTCCTTGCTCAAGGCCTTGCTCTGGGCAAGGACAAGGTCAAGTAATACATATACACTGAAAACCGGCACAGACGAGTCTATGCAAAATACTTAGCGAATCCGCCAGTGTGTTTATAAAGTGGAGCTGTGTCCACCGTGTGAATGGTGCGGGGGGCAGCCCCAAACCACGGCGTCTGGGAAACAGTTGGGTGAGTTAGGTGTCTTGCTCAAGGGCACATTAGTCATGTCGTGCCCTGTGCAGGGATCGAACCTGGGACCTTCCGATCACAAGACCGGTTCCCTAACCACTAGGCCACAACTTTACTTCTGAAATGCTACAACCAATCTCACAAGCTCCAACTATTAAACCAGATAAAATTATTTAAATTGCGATACCTTGCCAATGCATGGTGGAAACAGCTCCATAGACATCTGCCACATTATATATGCACTGGAGGACGCAACCTTTGACGTCACTATGTATTTTGCATAGACTCGTCTGTGTATGTATATTTAATACATATTTACTTGTAGGTTATCTTTTAAAATTGTATTATACTTATATTTTAGATATATTTTAAATATAATCTAGCTGTATATACTACAGTATGTTTAATATGAATTTGAATGCATAAATATATGTATTTTAGTGCATTGTTGTGCATTTCTTCTTTTATGACATTAGGGGGAGAGAGAGAGGCCACAGACTACAGTATGGAGAGTTTATTTGAAACTGTTTTTGTGTTATAGCAGGCCTGTAATTGGTAATCCTTCCCTCTGGGTAACTGATACTGATACGGTCAGCTGTGTGCTTAGTAGCCCAACACCACACATTGTAATGGAGCCGAGCGGAAGAAAGCACTGACGTCGAATATTTCACTCCGTGCACACAATTGCCTTACAGACGATAGTTCCTCATTTGACCTTTAGAAGTTACTGTAAAAAGTTTTCCTGTCGAGGAGAGAGGAGGCCTTTTGAGATTCGGCGGCAATACTTTTTCCCACACGGCGAACATTAGAAGAATAGATGCCATAAGCTAACGTTATCAGAGTTCAGCCATCGTATCAACTGTTTTCATTGTACCGGTCAAATGATCTGAAACTCTCTTCTTCAGATGTCTTCAGAAATACAAATGTGACATTTTATTCGATAGTAACACGTATCACACGTAACCTTTAAAGGCACACAAACAGAATCGCTCCTTTTTAGGATTTGAGATTTCAATAAGCTAAGCCGATAGTTGATTGTATCTGAGTATATCTTGAAATAGTCACTATTACATTCGTATGATTAAGCTTACATTTTTAAAACGTTTATCCGCTTTCATTTTAACAATTTTAGTTATTAAAGTAATGCTGCAGTTAGCATATATATCCTGTCTAAATGACCACCGCTCAGCTGTTCTAGGTATAGACTCATGTCTGTTAAGACTTCTAACTAGCGAGGAACCGTTCCGTGTTTTTGGGGTCAATGCCAATCAGATGATACCTAATACTGATTGAGGGCGGGGCCACTTTCAACTAGCACAATCAAGTCATAAAACATGATCTGAACTGGTTCATTACCATTTACAATGAACCCGGTCGGCATCGCAAACAGTGGAAAAGATGGTGTGTGTTTTTTTTAGTCTGGTGTTTAGTCTATTTGTGTTTCTTTGGAGCATTTTAAGATTATTTATGAGAGATGGAAATATCAATCAGCTATGTATTAGTATCAGCCTCAAAAGAGTATCAATAATGTAAAAAAAAAGGGGCCATTAGGTAAGGTAAGGGTTGCTGCAGCGCAGCATGAACCCCATTTCTGTATTTCCATCTAATGTCCCCTCAGTCACAGGTGCCCTTAGTTTCTAGCTGAAACGCTAGATGGAAATACAGTCCCTTTAACTTTTTACTAAGGGATTAATACGGCAGGCCACAGGCTCAGCTGACGGAACTCTGTAATGTATTTGGATGTGCGAATAGAGAACGTAATCAGTCTGTTTTTTTTTTTAAATGATCATTAATTTATTTTTTACTGTATATGACTCAGCAGTAAGGCTCGCTTTCCAGCTTTGGCTGAAGTCACTCCAGTTTATTATAAATGGTAATATGTCAATTTTAACTAATCAGAATGTAATTATTGATTGGTTTTGATCATGAAATCTGATTATCAGAGTTGGCAGTTATAACGTTACTGTAATTGTGTATTAATGCAGAAGGTTTTTAACCAATTAAACCATTAGAGGTGATGAGTAGTTCTGTAAGCAGTCCAAGCTTACTGTATGTTACGAACATTATTAGTATGGAATTATAGAAATATGGAATAATTTATTAATGCTGGATTTAAGGTTTTTGCTACTGTTTCAGAAACATCAGTCTGTCTGTCTGTCTGTCTGTCTATCTATCTATCTGTCTATTTTTACTGTATGTAAGCTGTTTTCTTTTGAGCCTA
>JAOVVF010000004.1:19160645-19170729 GCA_028565595.1 Duopalatinus emarginatus
GGTTATTGGTATTACAGGTAGGCCAACATAGTGTTAGGAGTCTTGCCCAAGGACCCTTATTGGTGTAGCTGCCCAGACCGGGAATCGAACCCAGGTCTCTCGCATGGGAGCCAATGATGTTACCGCTGTACCACACCAACCACTTCTGTTTGTACACAACCATTTCTGTTTGTACATAAAGAAAAGTAAAAACCGGTGGGTAATTCTAACAGCTGTCAGAGTCGTTGCTTAGCAACAGCATCCAGCGGTGATAGTATTTGTGAAAACAACGTGCTGTTATGGTGAACCAGCTGGTTACAGCACTTCTCAACCAGTCAGACTGCGTGGTCGGAGCTGACTTTTGTATAAAGGCTCGTCTATTCCACTACTAGACTCTGTAGAATCTGTTCAGCCGAGGATGACCTTGATACCAGCTTGTTTTGAGAAACATGACTTAGAATACGAATTCCTTTTATTAGTGTCACATACAGAGAATTGTATGGGAGCACATAAAGCAATTTCAGGATAATATGAGCATAGACCAGTAGTCCATAAAACTCTTTTTGTAGGTTCCAGTACGTAACAATTTTGATGTCACTTGTTTGTTTATACCCTATAACTCGAGACTTAAAAAAGCACAAATATTTATTTTAACGGCACGAACCAGCACAAACGCAGCACTAACAAACGAGACCGTTTTGGAGCTATTTGGACGTGGATGAGGGGCTGAATTACAGGTACAAAAAATATCATTTTTAATTTCTCAGTAATGGTATCATATCTCATGCCTAGGTGTATGTATCCCTTTAAGCTATTCATTTACTTATATATTCACCTGCATCAGGTAACGGCGCTAAAAAGTCCCAGAAGTCTACTTATAAACTTCCACCTATTTAAAACTACCACACAGGATTTCCAATCCTCTTCCCGCCCTACTTTCTGTCTCACACTCACTCTGTCAGCCTTCAGCTTTCTGTGTAATCAGGTAGGGAGAGTGTTATTTACCCACAGGCCTGTTGCCACTCCGTAGAGTTCCTGCCTCCCTGCGGCATCCCGGGACGCGTTCCACCTGCAGCGCCTGCCAGTCAGGTGTTCCTACCCAGCTGGTGCCTTCTCCTGAAGAATTCAGACAAAAAAAAAAAAGCAGCGTCAAATGTTTTACAGACGCGTGTGCACACATACACAGACTCGTACTCAAACTCGACCAGCGATGACGCTTTCCTTCCTTAATCGGAGAAATAAAATGAACAAACTGTTCCTACCTTTACGTACGCGAGTAATCGCATCAATTATCGAGCAGTCGCGGGAGCTTTCAGACTCGATTCTGTGAGTCCTACTGAGTTATTTTAAGTGCTTTTATTTAATCTGAAACACAAGTTGGACATTTATAGAAATGTCTGAATACCTAGTATGTGTTATGTCAGGGTTTTGTAGCCTTATGACTCATGCAGGCATGGTGAGCAGATCAAATGAACAGTCCTAACAGGCTGATCCTTGTCAGCACATTCACGGTCTGTAGTCTGCTCCTTTGCATGATGTTCTCTAAGGAGCTCCAACTGCTCTCTTGTCATTCCAGGCTATAGAGACTCTTGTGTCTGCGTTCAATTCATGCCCCTGTACACCTCCGACACCCCCCTCCTCACTCGCTCTCCTTTCTTTCTTTTCCTTTCATTTCTTTTATTCTGACATTTGCATATCCCTGATCGCATTTGTGCTGTTGTCATTATCCCAAGGACGGCACACCAGGCTACCAGGCAGCTCTGCGTGCAGCCCCAGCTCATGTCCTTGTCTCTTTTTCAAAACGTGTCACTACGAATTTAAAACTCTAGGTAGACATTTTCCATATTCGTATTTTTAACCAAAAAAAAAAATTCCCACTTGCCTTGCTCGTAATGCCTCCCAGCAGAGGGACCGTAGTCACGTATTTGATTTTAAATGTTGGGGGAATTAAAAAAAAAAAAAAAAAATCTAATTTAAGCGTGCAAGACGAAGTGTAATCTACGTTCAGTTAATTTAAGCACATCTTATGCTTTTATTAGCTCGAGATTTTCTCTCCATGTTTCCAACACGGCCACTTCTCCAGAAAAAAAAAAACAACAAAATGCTACCCAGGCTGCTCAGCTTGCTAAACGCACATACGTCTTAAATATTTCACACGATCGCAACGCAAAAAAAAAGGAACAAAGCGAGCTCAGGATCTAACCGAGCTAACAGAAGAATAACATAAATCATCCACTGCTGTTGCTGTCACTCAGTGGTCTGCCCCAAGGTTTAGTTCTCGACCAGGTTTTATATCATATATATATAGACGTAATTACAGTCTCAACTTTTCTTTTTCCTCTCTGATTTCCTCTCTGAGTTCACAATGACGGTGCATATTTTTTTTTTCTCATTTCACCTCTGTAGCCTTCGTTCCGAAATTTTCTTCCTGAGGATAAAACAGTAGATTCAAGATTCAAAGATTTATTTGTCACATACTCAGTCATACCTGGTACAACATGCAGTGAACTACTCATGAGTGTCAGTCCACAGAAGTAATTATAAAATAAAATACAATGACATAAATAGATACAAATATAAAATATATTGTGTGTGTGTGTGTGTGTGTGTGTGTGTGTGTGTGCATGCATTAAAGCTGAGATATTTATAATGAAACAGTGCATATCTTTATGATTTAAAAAATAAATTAAGGAACCACACACATGATCTATTTATAAAAAATGCCTTATATAAAAACTCAAATTTCTGCCAATTCTGCTCTCTAACCATGCTGGACTCGCAGCCTCAGACGGCTGGGGCATCGTCGGGATTTGAGTTCAAATCCTGAGGCATGGCTTTTCTGTTCCACCATTTTAAATGTAAAGCCCAAAGCAGGGTTTAAAGACAAAATAAGATGATAATCTGCCTCTAGACCACTTGATACGTGAAGGAGCTGAAACACAGGAGGGGGGAAAAAAGAACCTATTAACCTTTAAAGTCTTCTCCAATGTAGTTGTTGATAAGTAGGTAATAAAATGATAAAAGTGGCTGATGGCTAATGTAGATGTATTTCTCTCTGTTGTTAGTATGGCCTGGAGCGGATCCTCGGAGAAGAGAAGAGCTTGGCACTGCTGGCCCTGGCTATGGATCCTCATCAACCTGCCATGATGACGGACGTGGTCAAGCTGCTGTCTGCCATCTGCATCGTCGGAGAAGAAAACACGTACGTCCTTTAACTTAAACCACAGGCACCGGTTCTGCTCAGTCTTCTGATCTTACCTGTGTAGTTACACATGAATTATACATGCAGTACAGACTGTGTACATGCTTACACGTACCATGGCGTGGTGCAGGACCTGGAGCTGATCCACCTGTGTTTGCATACACCATGCGTATGTGATTGGTTGTAAGAGTTGCACATGTACAGTGTGTCAAATTAAATTGGTTCCTAGATGAAATTGGAACTTGGGATGAAGGGTAAGTTTTTTTTTTTCTAAGAAAAGGTGGTCCTGTGACTTTCGACTCACTCTGTGTAGAGAGCGCCGTTGTGAGTATCGTCACGTCTGCGATTGGCTTGCAGACAGGAGCTGTGAAGGTAAAGCTAATCAGTTTTTCATCAGAAACGAAGTGTTATGCAACAAAGTGAAGAAATAGAAATGCAATCTATCCCTGGCTAGTTACCCGCCGTATGGCCAAAAAGTACCGTAATTTAGACGTCTGTGCTTGTTGAACATCTCATTCCAGATTTGCTCTTATAATAAGCTCCACTCTTCGAGAAAGGCCATCGAACCATAGTTATATAGTGTGATCATTCATCAGTAAGAGCATGAGTGAGATCAGACAGCGATGTTGTGTAAGTGAGGAGGTCTGGGGTTCAGTCAAGTGTTCCAGTTCATCCCAAAGATGTTTAGTGAGGTTGAGGTCCAGACTCTGTACAGGACACTCGAGTTCTTCCAGTCCAAATTTAACACACCATGTAATCAGGAGCTTTGTGGACAAGGACATCGGGCTTCTTAGTTCTCAGAACATGAGACATGCGGATTTTAAACTGTCCATGTGAAGAATAAACAATTAAACAATTAACAGTTAAATGCTTATTTTCTCTGGTTAGAGCACCGCCATCTCCTGTGTGTTTGTGTGACTGAGTGAATGACTCCGAAATGGCATACTCCCATACTAGTTAGTATGCAAATCTAGTATGCGACACAATGTACTGCGTCCGAATACCTTGTATGTAACAGGTAGTATGTGAAAGGTTCCCGGATGTCCTACTAGGTTAGGAGAGATTTTCTAGTATGCTTCGCCAGCACACTATCCGAGCCTATCCCATAATTCACTGCTAGCGAACTGAGAGCCTGTTTTATCTGTAAACGAGACAGAGAGAGTTTATTATTATCAGTTGAGGCAACATTTTTAATTACAAACGAAAATTTAAAGTTAATTAAACTAAATAATTGTGTGGGAACTTAACTGGTGTGACGTCTTGGGTTAAAGGTTGTTGGTAAGATGGCGGATCAAGTGCGTCCGAGGTGGTGTGCATGCTACACGCTCCCATGCTAGAATTGTATACTAGATTAGCGGTTAAATAGTATATACTCGCTCAAAACTAGTAGGTAGTATTCAAGTATGCCATTTTGGACGCAGCCTTGGTCTACCACGCTCATCATAATACACACATCTGATTGGCTGAGAAGCATCGCGTGTGATACTAACAACGCATGTGATTGGTCTTCTAATGCTGCACCGTAAATACTAGAAAAGCGACAACGATTAAAATACAAACACTCTGTTCGGACAAAGTCTGCGTCCGGACCCGGATCATTGTCCGCCATTTAGTGACCTCTGGTGTACGTGTTAATTCAGGAATCTGACCAACAAATTTTATACTTGAAGACGAGGTATATCTACTGCAATAAACACGTACACATTGTGCTCTTTATTTTTGGGATTTGTGGATGCTAAAAATAAAATGCCTAGACCACAGCAACCTTTTTACGAATGTTTAATATGCTGTTATCAGGTATACAGTATTGGATGAATTGGAAAAAGTTTTAATGAGAACTGATGCATGAATGTTTACACTGTATTCATACAACATATTAACATTTCATATGGTTTATTCACTCTGAAGTGACAAAAAAAAAAAACTGGTACAGATTACTGGTGGCTCCATAATGGTATAGGGTTTGTTTAGCTGGCATTCCATAGGACCCCTGGTACATCTACAAACATCTCTGAAAGGTGAACACTATTTGTGCCTCCTTTCTGAAGTGCTACCCCATGCATGTTGTGAATTGATGGGTTTGGCCTTTTCTAACAGGACAATGCATCACAACACATGTATAGAGACACTTGTCAGTGTGGGATGCCACTTTGGAAAACAACAGAATTGTGGACTGTTATGCAGGAAATGTGGTGTTTATGACCTACAGAATATTTCCACAAGCTTGTGGAGTCCATGCCCACTAGGGACTGCTAAGATTGGTTTGGCAGTTTTTTTGGTACTTCATTGTAAAAAGATAAATAATTTCATGCATTCTTCTTCTTCTTCTTAGTATTATTATTATTATTATTATTATTATTATTATTATTATGATTATTAATTATTTAATGTATTTTTACTTTACGGCATCACATAGTCATTGAAGCACAGATGTGCCAAATGATCCACTTATAACAACACCGGTCATATAACGCTCAATTACCCACAGATTATCATCATTATCATTATTCCTTATCTCTGACCAAACTGAATGCACCTTCTCTGTGTTCTGGGTTTTGCCCCGAGATCATCCTCCGAGTCCATTTGTCACAAATGAGCAAAAGACTCATTAGTAATACTCGTGCCAATATCACCCCGGGAGCCAGGCCGAGTAAACACACAGCCATGATAAAAGGAGATGCAGTTTGTGAAAAGCAGTTATTAGGTGCAGTCCAATCTTTTTGAGAAAGTGTGGGGAAAAGAGCACTGGAGGGAGCTGTAAAAGAAAGCTGCAAACACGGTGTCAGAAAGGGCAATGGGAAGAAGCGGTAGCACAGCCTAGAGAACAAGCCGAATGAAAACAAGTAACAAAAGAAAAGCGGAGCCTTTTGTCCACTGATGTGTATGATATTTGTGTGTGTACAGGTTGGAGAAGGTGCTGGAAGCTATAACCAGTGCAGGGGAGAAGAGAGAGACCAGCCGCTTCAGCCCTATAGTCCAGGGTCTTACCGATCGCTCCGTCCAGCTCCAGGTGAGACAGTTATTCACGTTTCATTAAAAAGAAACGGTGCCAAACATTACTTATGACTCTGTCTAAATTATAACACATATTTTAAACTAAAGTGTAAAAAACGTCTATCAATGACAGATTTTTTCGTTATTACAACCATGATCATGTCTCTCTGATCACATGACCAAACAAAACAGAAAAATTAATTACAGATTTGGAGAGCGCGCAGTGTGATCCTGACCTTCAGTCAAAACATTGGGAATTAACCTGCACTATGGTTTAATAAAGAAGAGCAGATTCCACATTTATTCAGTGTTTTTACCGGAAAAATGAACTGGTTTATTTAGTCAGACTTGAGGAGAAGTTATGAACATGGTTAACAATATTACCTGCTGTACTACAGATATCAAGAATGCAACCTGTTCAGCTTTTTGTCTCATACGACTCCACACACGGCATGTCAACAGAATAGAAAGGTAGCGGGATTTATACATGATGCTGTTCAGACAAATACCCCTGTTCAGAAAATACCCCCGTTCAGCACGAGGTCTCTCAAAATCGCCCATTGTGAACGTGAAGTGCGGCGCGACATGTGTAAACTAAGGTGCTCGACCATGTGCTGTGACAACTTGAAGTCCCAGTGTTCAATGTAGCTATGGATGTAGACTACAATGTAGTCAGTTTTTCAATTCCGCAGTATACAGAAATACAGTCGTACCACCCAACCTTAACACAGACGTCACCGGCTTTCTGCAGAGTCAGACTCTACAGACCTCCAATCTTCATTTGGCCTTCAGATTAGCTCATAAACAGCACACAGCCTTACACAACCGACCGCTATAACAACGTTTTAAAACACATGGTTTTGGACAGTTTCATGCTCACAACTTTGCGAGAACAGTCTGGTGACGGCTTCTTCCTGTTCCAACATGACTGCGCACCAGTGCACAAATAAAAAAAAAACATAGATGAGCAAGTTCGGTGTGGAAGAACTTGACTGATTCCTGACATCAGTGACTGACCTCACAAATGTGCTTCTAGTTAGAAATTCCCATAAACACACTCCTAAACCCTTCTGGTAAGCCTTCCCAGGAAAAGTTGAAGCTGTGATAGCTGTAAACTTCATATCAAACTCTATGGAATAAAAATTAGATGTCGCACAAGTTCATATGCGTGTTAAGGCAGACGAGCGAATACTTTTGCCAATATAGTGTATGTGCATACGTTGCCTATATATACGTATATCTATAATGAGTGGTTTTCCACTCACTCCAAAGTGACGTTAATTAATATTTATCCTCAAGCGTGCTCTTTAGAGTGAGAACTCCCCCCAGAATAACACAGCCACAACATATACCGTAAATCCCTCGAGGAACTATGAGTTGCTGAAATAAATCATTTGCTACTTGCTACAGCAGAGCATTAACATTACAAAGCCCACAGGATCTCAAACCCAGTTTGCAACTTCTTCTGTTTTTTTTTTTTGTTGTTTTTTTTTTGCCTGCCGTAACTAGCAAGCCACATCTAACAATAGCGCAGTAACATTACAGCCAACCTGGCAGCTCGCTAGTCATTGAATCTGGCAGCCTACAAAAGTCTTTGGAACTTGTTGCTTTATTTGGAGCCTCTTTTTTTTCTCCTGCCATCTTTTTCTTGGGAAGCGATTTGCTTTGCACTTAGGCCGCTAAAAGAATGCTCTAGGGTGCTTTAATCTGCTGCATCGCCAGTATGTACATAAAGCACTTGGTAAAGTAGTAGAGGAAGTGCAATAGTGCCGTTTTCTCCCCGCGCTCCACTGGAAAACCATGTAACGTGTAGAGATTAACAACGCTTCAAGCCCTGACCTTATAAATTTCGAGAGGCAGTGTGGAAATGCTACGTTACGGTCTGTGTGGTCAGAGGTGTCCATCCTGTCAGTCGTTTTATAGACACGCCCCTTCAATTACCTTGCTAATTTTCTAATGCCACACCTTACAGCTTTATATGAAGAAATAAGGACAGTGCCTGCACTTGTGATCATTCTCATGAATCAGTATATGTCTGATTCTTTGTGTTTATAGTGTTGTATAATATATAACCGAAAGCACATAAATGAAATAAAAGATGGAGAATAAAAAGCTATGAAGGGAAACACCTAGAACCATAACAGTGTCCTGCCAACACACACACACATATATATCCTATATATATATATATAACCTTTAACACACACTTCCCTGCATTGTTAGGAAACACATTAATAGTGACATATACATGTCTATAAACGTTTTAAATAGTGCCGGAAAAAACTGGTACAGATTAAGGCTGTGCGATATGACCAAAATGTCATAACTCGATATAGGTCCATTCATATCCCGATAACGATACATATCACGATCTAACACGTTTTCTGCAAAAAAATCCAGTCAATTTTTTACAAAAATGAACTGACCACATGAAAAAAAGGATTTAGCTGAATCATACAAAGTCGAACAATTAAAGATATTTTCTGGCATATGTCGTGCCGCGGTAAAAAGACTCTTTCAACATCTGGGTCTGCAGCTAAAAATGCAGTCTCCAGTTGCCTTGATATGGCCTTGAGAGTGTAAACTTCTGGCTTGAGAAATCAACCATTTGTTTTTCATTTATAGTTTTCTATTTCTGAAATAAAAATTGAATAACCAAAAGATACACGGACCCTTTAGGTGCAAGCTGTTTGCGTGCGCTCTCCTACGTGTTTGTGTGTGGACAGCCTTAACGTGCGACCCAACGATACAGACAATAGAACGTAATATTAAACGATAGACGTGTTTCTATCCTCACATGATATATATCATCATATCGCACAGCACTAGTACAGACTGTAAAAAAAAAAAAAAAAAAAAGTGGCTGCTGGTATGGGGTTACACTGTGTTCTTCTTTCCTGATGAGTTACACCTGTCTAGACACCAAATTATGTTTAGAGGAACACTCAGCTGAGTTTGGGGTTTTGCCATTTACACCTAAGTCACCAGATCTCAACGTTATCGAACACGTCTGGGATGCCATACAGCGCAATGTGGAACACAGAAATCGTCAGGTAATAACAATCAGGATCAAAGCATCAGCAAAGTCATATCCAACACGTAATGCATCTTTATTTACTCGACATAGCCAAAAGTATTTTGTACACCTCACTACCACACATCCTGTTCCAGATTTAGTCCATATTTGCCGTTATGATTATCTCCACTCTTCTGCGAAGGCTTTTCTCTAGATTTTAGGGTGTTTATAGAGGAAGTTTATTCAGATACAAGAGCATTAGTGGTTTCAGTGATCAGGTCAGGTGAGGTGTACACAAACTTTTGGCCATACTGTGTAAGTGCAGTGAACCACACCACTAACTGTGCAGCCTCCGAAATGCTTCCGAGGCCAGTAATGATACTCCAGCCTCTCCTCTCATTCTGTTAATGTACCTTTATTTGTTCTCTCCGTTTTAGCCTGATATCAGGATCATCAGCACAGCGTCTGTTGGTTGATTATAGCCCTATATATAGCCGGTGTTAGATTTACACAAGGACCTGGCGTTCAGGTTCTATTCACTCTGATTGTATTCCCAGCGCAGATCAGCATTTCTTCTCCATCCTTCCCTGTAAAAATGACTCAGTGGTTGTCTGGTAATCTTTAGTCCTGTCTGGATAGACATGTCTGTGATTTTGCAGACAGATGATCCCTTTTGTGTTTGAATAAAAAGGTTTTTGTCTACGTCTACGCACCGTGTTTTGTCACCTGGTGTGTGTATTCACTTCTTGAATTGGTGATGAGAGGCATTTAAAAACTCAGTAAACAATAAAAAGCAGCCTATTTTCAGAGTCTTTTTTGCGAATCCTTTGTCTAATATTCCTCGTACACAAAGTGAAATCTTCCGATATGAAATGTTCGCTGTTTATTTATAT
>JAOVVF010000004.1:19171528-19186528 GCA_028565595.1 Duopalatinus emarginatus
TTCCCTGCAGTTTATTTGTATATAATAATGGTAGTAATACTATATTTTGCATTTCACTGGCTCTGTACCTGAACTCTACACAATGACAGTACAGTTGAATCTAATTTAATCTAACAGATCAGAATAAATTGCTACACCTGTGTAATACTTGGTTCGTCCCCGACAGGACACCACAAGCTTGTGGATATATTCTGTAAGTAATGAACACCTTACTTCTTGTAGAACGGTCCACAATTCTGTGTATTCCGAGGCGTAGCATTTCTGTTTTCCACAGCGCTTTGCATGGCGTCCCAGACGTGTTCGATAACACTGAGATCTGGTGACTTAGGTCGGAATGACACAACCCCAAACTCGGATAAATGCTGGACGAGGCCAAATTTTTCGGAATGAATCACATGTAAGTGACAGATCCAGATTCATGTTAGGTTGGAAAAAAACACTGAAGTGTTCCTTGTTATATTGCACATCATTGTGTGTGTGTGTGTGTGTGTGTGTGTGTGTGTGTGTGTGTGTGTGTGTGTGTGTGTGTGTGTGTGTTGGCGCACACGCTCTGCTCTCATTGTTAGTGTAAAGTGAAACAGTGTTGTGTGTAGTATTAACCGACTGGCTGCATTGTTAAGACTGATAAAAGCCTCAGTGCTTAAGTTTAATTGGTAGCAAAGGGAGGTGAGAAGAGTGACTCTCAGTTCTGCCTTCATGGTGGGATGTGTCATTTGTATCACGCACTGCCTGCCAACACATGCACACTAACTAATACACACAGACTGAAAAACACTGCATTAACAATTGGGAATTGCACTTACAATTTAAATGCATTTCTTCTGCTGTGTGCTGCCCACAGTCAAACGAGAATTAGTGTCACAAGATAAAGCCTGTGTACTTTATCAGGCAGGATGGTGCCGCGGTTTGGTTAACATTCCCACCCGTAACATCCTGAACCTTGTGTTATATATGCGGTTGCTCTTGCAAGGGACTGTGGTGACACAGGCGACACACTCCTGGCAAATTTCTGATCGCTGCTATGTTCGTTTGCACTGGACGACTCATGGGACACCTACAACTACGTTAACCGTAATGGACAGTTCAGTACCGTGAGCTCACCTCATAGATTATTACGCACTTTTCGCCCAAGCAGAATTTAATCATTTTCTTCAATCACAGGTCGTTAGAGGATCTTCACCGTATAATCTGATATAAAGAGAGCACATTATCTCACAGTCTATTATACAAATCGGCTTACGGGGATATCTTGTAATAATCTTAACAGACAGCTGAATCGTAGAGTGTATAAGTGGCTTTAATAGGCCAAGAAACGCTTAGCTTCACCAATAGCGCCTATTTGACTGATTTTGCAAATGACTTGCTTTGTGTCACGGGGTTTTTTTCCTAACCATGCTTTAATGAAAGCCATATATCTTCTATCTTTTTTTTTAAGCGCTGTCATGAACATTAACAATCAGAGGCCTGTTACCTAATGTAGCTCTTGTTTTTTTCTTTTCTTTATATGTCTAAGCATTAAACAGTCAGACCTCGGACTGAATTTGCTGAAATGGCCATTCGTGTGAAGTGTCTTGAATCCTTCTCGGTATCAAATGGTCAATTTTAAGTAGTTTGGAGATGGCCTTGTAACCCGTTAGTGATTGAGAAGCAAAAATGGTTGCTTTCCTGGTGTCACGGCTGATGTTCTTTCATTTTGGCATGATGTAGACACACACCTAAGTGCGCTAGACCAGTGGTCCCCAACCCCCTGGCACCGGTCTGTGGGTCAGTTGGTTCCAGGCCGCACAGAAATAATAATTAACTTACATTATTTTCGTCCTATTTATTATCTAATTCTGAACAATGTTTGTTGTATCTCCTTTACCTATTTCAGTGCATAAATCTTTGAAATGCCTGTAAGAGGGTCTTGTCCTCTCACATACATGAAGGACTGATAGGGTTCGTTATCAGAGTTTTCTCTGGCTCCTAGGTTTCAGGATAACATACAATCTAACATACACTGGACACTGCATACTTTAATTCAACAGCATATCTGTTTATTACAGATATTATTAAGGCCAGAGCATTATGTTGAAGGGTTCATGTTTATTATTATATTTATAAAATGCCAGTTTTAATGCCGATCGTATCATTTTGTTTTGTTTTATTTATCCGCCACACCCTAAAGGCCGGTTCGTAAAAAATGCTGCCTGACATTTAACCGGTCTGTGATGCAAAAAAAGTTGGAGACCGCAGCTCTAGACCATCAAAACGCCCGAAATTATGCTTTTATAGATGTGAATGCACTTCTTAGTGACAAACTAATCTTGTGCATTTCATTCTGAATGGTTGTGTTAACTTTTTGGGGAAAATGACTACATATTGAGATCTGTTTTGTTGTTGTTGTTGTTGTTATCTAAGGCTATTTGTTTGTTTATCGAAGTTTAAGGATGATATTTTTATTTAGGCACTAATAAATGTGTATTTTAAAAAAAGTGTAAAATAGGAATCGGGTATCGGATCCGAGGCTTAAACCTCTAACTCTGTATCGAGACCTGAAGACTGTTTCACTGAAGAGCCTTTACCAAACCCATAAATACAAGGAGACAAGCTATAGCTGCAAGGCAAACCCATTCATATCAGCGAAGGCCAACTGGATGCTCTTTGTAATGTTTTATTCATATGGCTGGATAATTATTGTTTCCAGCTTAGAAACACAGACCCTTTTCGACAACATGAATCATTTAGAACGTACATTTCTATTCTTATTGCAGATTAAGGTCCATCTTTTCCTCCATCCCTTTTATCTTATATTAGAAGAGCTCGCCAGACGAGCTTAAAGGCATGTATAGATGCCATTTGTCTGCTTTAATATGCCTCTGTATTATTATGACATAGAGTTTGTCTGTGGACCACGTTGTGGTAATCAGCTTTATCTGCTTCATCTCACAGTACGTGAGCATGAAAGTGTAAGGGAGAAAAAAAAAAAAAGTTCAGCCAGTCCTCAGTACTCTCCTGTTCAGTGAATGCTTCACTAGCGTCTACTCCACAGGCGTACACAGACGTGACTGAAAGAGGTTACAGAGATCGCTGCTCAGATTGACAGAGTCTTGTTTCTCTAACCAAGAGCTCACTGCTTTTCTAATTAGCCAGAGTGAAGAAAGTAAGAACTCATGATGACAATCTGCTGCTGCAATATCAATATCATACCAGTGTGCGTAGGCAGTAGATTTACACTGTAGAATTAGACACTGATCGTCAGGATGTCTGGGGTTCAAGTTGGTGTTCCAGTTCATCCCAGTGGTGTTTAGTGTAGATTTTGTAGATGTACCAGGGGGCCCGTGGAATGCCAACTAAATAAACCCTATACCATTACAAAGCTTCCATGGATGTCCGTTGCGTTGTATACGCGCAGGCGGCTACAACCGATGCCATGTATAGGTGGTGTTGCTACGTATTTTACATAGGCTCATCTGTATCAGTATTTTTGGCACTTTAGTGTACTCTTTATTTGTGCCTATGACCACTGCATCATCAACTACAGTCCATGTGAACAGCAGATTCACCATAACACAAAATACATTTGTTCTTTGGATAAAATTCAACATTAAAAGTCATTTTTCTCGTTTTTCTTTGCCGTTCTTGAACCTCACAGATCACTTCCCTCTCCGTCCAGTGCCGGCGTTATATCAGCAGCTGCTAACTGCAAGTGAGGTTCAAGAACGGCAAAGAAAAACGAGAAAAATGACTGTTAATGTTGAATTTTATCCAAAGAACAAATACAATGTAGGGCTGTCTATAATCACTTTTTGTTGTCTTGGTTTCTGAATTTGCTGAGATGGTCAATCCGTGTGAAGTGTCTCTCGAGACTCTTATTTATAAACAAATGTCCTTGGTATCAAATGGTGAATTTTGAATAGTTTGGAGATGGCCTTATAACCCGTCCTCAATTGATAAGCAAAAAGGGTTGCCATGCTTTTCTGGTGTCATGGCTGATGTTCTTTCTTCTTGGCACGATGTAGACACACACCTGAGTTCTCTAGACCATCAAACCGCCGAAAGTTATGCTTTTATAGATGTGAGCGCACTTCTTAGTGACTAAAGGGCATTTCATTCTGAATGGTTGTTTACTTTTTTAGAAAAAATACTACATATTGAAATCTGATGTTTTGTTTTGTTGTTGTTTTCTGAGGCTATTTCTTTGTTTATAGAAGTTTAAGGATGATATTTTTATTTAGGCAATGATAAATGTATGTATATATATATATTTTTCCCCCATGTGTGTAAATTTGACTCTTTAGCAGAATCCTGTGGAATCCTAAAAAAGTGTAAAATAGGAATCGGTTATAGCATCTGAGGCTTAAACCTCTAACTCGCACTTAATGTAAACAAGATTCACCATAACACAATGTGCATTTGTTCTTCGGATAAAATTTAACATTAAAAATCATTTTTCTCGTTTTCCTTTGCCGTTCTTGACCCTCACAGATCACTTCCTTCTCCCTCCAATGCCGACGTTATATCAGCAGCTGCTAACTTGACAAAAATTATGTAGTGCTGCCTGTAATCGCTTTTAAAACAGCTCCCCCCTCCCTTGGCCTTGTTGCCTCGGTCGTAAATAGCGGCCGAGTGGTCAACTTGACCTCCAGAACAAATCAGGTTTGCCGCGTAGGCTCGATTTGAAAAACGTCCGCAGACACGGGTCGCTTACAAACATAAATATGAGGCGTCAAGGTGAAAAGACGTGGAGGGAATTCATCAACGGGACTAATGTCATAAATCTTGGAATAGGGTTTTTAAGACGACTTTAAGGGTAAAAGTTGTGTTTGTATTGTTTAGGATTTGCATTTATTCTTTTGGGTTTTTGCTATTTTAGCTGCTAGCTTGGACCCTCATAGGTACACTGACTCCTGCTTCTGCTATAAAACGTGCCGTTATGTGCTGAATATTTAATTTTTGGTCGAATAATTATTATAGACTTGTGCACATTCGTGTGACTCCCTCAGTTACTGTGTACCAGGTGAAACAGCTAAACTAGCAGAGAGACATAAGCTTAGCCCACTTACTCTAGCTCCTAGCTATAATAAAGCACAGAGAACAAAAACCATCACGTATGGCCGCGTTTGGGCTTTTATTACCCAATCTGTGTTCTCAGCGTATTTTATTTTAGTATTTTATTACACAGTATTTAATCTGTGTATTTTGCTCTCAACCCTGCAGAAAACGTTAAGCACTATAGTGCCAGATAGTGTTAGCTAAAAATACCAGAGCAATAAATTGGCACAGCGGGGCCAGCAGATGCTCTAGATGATTCACTCTTTAGTTTTGAAACACCAGAGAAATATTATTCACTATCTGGCGACCATGAGGTCTGTAACTAACCCAGAACTAACAAGGATTAATCAAAAGCTCACGTTCTCCAGATTCGTACTGAATTAGAGTGAAAAATCACTCCCTATCCATTTTCCTGTTATAGCATCCTATTGAATTTGACTCCCATTTGATTTGTTTACACGCCTGTACACACACACACACACACACTCTCTCTCTCTCTCTCTCTCTCTCTCTCTCTCTCTCTCTCTCTCTCTCTCTCTCTCTTCCTTGATTGGCTGCCAGTCACCACATACCCAGACTTCTCTGTATGAAGTATGTGTACACATTTCCTACCAATTCTGACCCGTCACCCCGTAACGCCACTGCCTGTGAATTTCTATTATGAGATTGTCATGGCATCGCACATCAGCGCCAGAAATATTATTATACAAGATTTTTTTTTTCTCTTCTGACTCAGTAGGTTTTTTTTTTCCTGCTCTACCCTTTCTGCCCCATTCAGCTAGCATAATTGTCCTGCCAAACTACAGACTTGTCCTGCCAAACCACAGCGAATATCTGTTTTGTTTTGTCTCCGTCAACCATATAAATGCACCAGAAAATCTGGTACACCGGTGTAATACTTGGTAGGTCCCTCACGGGGCATGGACTCGATACACCAAATGAACACCGTACTTCCTGCGGAACGCTCCACAATTCTGTTGTATTCCGAGGTGAAGGATTTCTGTGCTCCACAGCGCACATAGCATCCAAGATGTGTTCGATAATGTTGAGATCAGGGGCCTCATTCAGAAAGGGTTTCAGGCCCGTTTTTGTGCGTACGCAATGTCTCAGGCAGAAACCGTGATTTATAAAGAAATAATTGGCGTAACACTTACTTGTTTTAAAAGTTTCAATGCCACAGCTTACAGTCATTTCCTGCTTTTGCGCACACGTTCACTCCAGAATCTATGCAGAGTTTTATAAATGAGCCCCCAGGTGACTTAGGTGTGAATGACTAATTTAGTGTCTCTAGACATGTGTGGTGGTGTGTTGTCTTGTTGGAAGAGGTCAAACCCATCAGAATGAACGGAAGAGGCATACACAGCGTTCATCTGCCACAGATGTTGTCTGGTAAACGTTTCAGGGGTCCCATAGAATGCCAGATAAACAAACCCTGTATCATTATAGACGCACCACCATGCTGTACCAGTTTATGGCACTTCAGTGTAAATACTAAACATGAATGTGATTTGCTGCTTGGTGCATCAGTCATGCTGTAATTTCATTTACAGGTCAGTGTTTGTTCTGTGGTGTAAAGAGCACTGCTTTAGACTGCTTTTCTGAGATGTTCAGTCTTGATAGGTAACACTACAGCAGGGGAACCGCCCCAAAACCGATTGTCAGCCATCCTGAACTGAAAATCGACCATCACAAATATTGGATTTCTTTTGTTTACAATAGCGTCTCTGTTTAATTTCTTGAACCGTTGTACCAAAACGAGCAAACAGCAGCTTTTGGATTACCGCTTATATATTTTGTATAATTATGCCCGAATAAGCATGAACATTGCTAAGAACATCACAATTACACAGACAGCAGTTAGTGTTCGGTATTGTATGAAAACCTATTTTCCAAACACCCGACGCAATTATAACAGAGAGAAGAAAGAGAGAGAAAAAAAAAACAGGCTGTAGATCACTTTAATACGCTACAGTCAGCGCTATAGCATATACTTGGTCTCACACACACACACACACACACACACACAGTCAGCTGATCCTTTTTTTATTGATACACGAGTCGCTAAATGATTTCATAGACTAATTTGCATATTTATTTATTGTTCTTTTTCATCATCAGTGCATCAAATTACAAAGCAGCATACACAATAAAGGAATATTTCACTTATATTAGAGTACACTTTTATTTAATAATAGATTATAAAGGATCGGCTGGACGATCAGACGGTCTTATTGAAACCTGTGCGGCTCTGATAAGGAAAAATACACTGAATCTAAGTGCTGTAATTATATAATCTGGTTAAGGTTAAGGGGTTGTGTGTATCTGCTGAAACAAGAGTTGTTAGCAGTTAGATTAGTACATTAATGAGAAATAGTCATAATTAAATTCAAGCTGATTAGATACAGCAGTTGTGGAGGACACTGTAGCCTGCGGGCGAAAAGGAACGGAAGCCAGGTTAACGCAGTGCACCTGTAAACACTGTGTGTCTGAGTGGAAAACAGCTTAAAAGAAAAACTTATTGTTGTGCAAATACAGTAATGGTATAGGGTTTTTTAGATGCCATTCCATTACACCAGTTACACCAGTTTATGTCCTGCATTCATTCTGATGGGTTTGTTCTCCTCTAATGGGACAATGTACCACCAGAGACGGCAAATTATTTTTAGTGGAACACTCATCTGAGTTTGGGGTTTTGTCATCTACACCTAAGTCACCAGATCTCAGCGTTATCGAACACATCTGGGATGCCACGTAACACGCTGTGAAACACAGAAATCCTACACCTCAGAATACAACAGAATTTTGGACCAATCTGCAGAAAGTATGGTGTTTATTGCCCACAGATCTGTGGAGTCCATGCCCCACGGCAGACCTGCCAAGTATGAGCCTGGTGTACCTATTTTTCTGCCACTTCATTGTGTGTTTCTGTGTATATTTACTAAGGGTGTGTTTATACATGATGAACCCTGGTACGATTGGTCTATTAGTGGGGGTTGTTACGGTAAGTGTAAACACTTAGGAGTTTGTTTGTGAAATCTGTCTATCACTATGTCCATCCATCCATCCATCCATCCATCCATGGATGTGAGTGTGAACGCTCATAAACAAGGTGCAAACCAGGCCTGAAATCTAACAATGTATTATTTCTTCTTTGGTCCAGACTACAATTATAAACACTCTCAGTTGCCCCTAGGTGTGTGTGTGTGTGTGTGTGTGTGTCTGTCTGTCTGTCTGTCTGTCTGTGTCTGTTTGTCTGTCTGTCTATGTTTCTGCCCTTTAATGGACTGGTGACGTGTCCCAGGTGTTTCCCTGCCTTCCACACAATGAGTGCTGGAATAAACTCCAGCAACTCTCACAACCCAGTAGTAGGATAATGACTGAGTGTGTGTCAATTGTGTTTGATTTCCCATCATTGTAAATGTAGCTTTGGTCATTAAGCACAGGAGTGTGTGAGCTTTACCTTTCAATCCTCCGTCGAGAGAAGCCCTTAATCATAAATAAAGCTGTACGGCTCTGAGATTGACGTCTGACAAAACAGCACATATGATCCGTGCAAACCAGGTCTCCTTTATCCGACCTTGGTTTATTGTACCTTACCGCACACACACACACACACACACACGCTTTGAGAGACAGGGGGGGTATTTGTAATGCCTCGTACCCTTAAACACACACAATTACACCCACTCAGACACACAGTTGGTGGAACCTGAACGTTATCTTTTCTTCCTAGGTGGCCTGCATGCAGCTCATCAACGCTCTCGTTACGTCTCCTGATGAGCTGGACTTCAGGCTGCACATCCGAAATGAGTTCATGCGCTGCGGCCTGCGAGAGATATTGCCGGTAAGCGGACTGCCAACCGACTGCATATTAATATTGAAATGAGTTGTCCACTTGAGTGAAATATTGTAAAACGGTGCCGCGAATAATTTATGAGACCTCGAGCAGAGGTCGTCCAGCTGAATCAATAGGTACAGGAGGGAACGGATTGGGCTCACTCTCTCTCTCTCTCTCTCTCTCTCTCTTTCTCTCTCTGTTCCTCAGTGTCTTTCTTTTTATCACCTGATTTTATTTTTCGCTTTCCTGCTTTTACGTTCTTTCAGCATCAGAGAAAAAATCAAACCCAGCTGCACATACAAAACAGACCCCTGGGTTTGCTAAATAGAAAAGCCTGCTAGTCTGTGAGAAAGATTAATGCAACACTCTTGAACTGCTACCGGACAGGAGAATAAAATAAATAAATAAATAGTATGCAAAAAAAACTTTTCCTCCACTGTCTTCCTACATTGCCTGCTCTGCTCTTTATCTGTTATACTTCATTTCATTCTCTGTCTTCTCTTTCTCTCTCCATTCTCCATCCCTGTTTTTTTGTTTGTTTGCAGACTCTGGGTACTATCAGAAATGAGGCTCTGGACATCCAGCTGAAGGTGTTCGAGGAGCATAAAGAAGAGGACATGATGGAGTTTTCCCATCGGCTGGAGGACATTAAGAGTGAATTTGAATATCCTTTTCGGCTACGGAGGAACGATACGCATTACCCAAAACACCCCCACTCCCTCCGCACCCATCCCTCCTTCTTATTTTTCTTTTCCGTCGGACGCTCATTAATCTATGACAATAACGGCGTGGTCACACTCTAACCAGTCTAACGCGGGTAATGTGTTTCCTGTACACACACTGTTGCAATTGATTTTATTTTCTTAGATTTATCTTCCCTCATAAATCATTCTCTCTCCTTTCCTTTTGTCAGCACTATGTATTAAAAAGGTTTTCCAGTACTGTTCCTTCTGATCACACGAAGGCCGCCTGTACGCGTGCTCGCGTACGAAGGAAGGGGGGGGGGATTATTATTTTTAATGTCCGCCAGTGGGCATCATTTATCAAGCAGGATACGGACAGATTTATTCGTAAATCTGTTGTACGCAAGAAATGTTAAAATCTGTGGAATTCGAGAACGTACACATAATAAGACTAACTAATGTGAGCCTCATGGCTGGCTTTATGCTCTCACTGGATATAGTTTTAGTCTCTTTGGTGGCTTCTTCAGATTGGTCATATTCAGTCTGGTGATGGTTTAAGTGTCTCATTAAATGTATTATTTCTCCACGGCTTACTTTGGCTTTGCTGGTATTTCAAATTCTAAGCTCGGGGTTAGGGAACTGAACCCTAAGGTTGCCGGTTCGATTCGCTGCACAGACAAACCTGTAATAAAGTGCCCTTGAGAAAAGGTACCTAACCCCTAATGCTCCCCAAGTCATGTGGACAGGGCTGCCCACAACACTGAGCAAGTCCGTTTACTGCCCCTAGTGTGTGTTTGTGTGTGTGTGTGTGTTTCGGTGCACGAATGAGTGAAATGCAGGGGTCAAATTCCTATTGTGCAAGACTTAACTCTAATTTCTCACCGTGGGTTCTCTGTGCACTTTGTTGTTGTTTTTTTTTATGGATTTTTTTTGGGTGTTGTTTGGATGTGTTTACACAGATGCGCACGTTAGTAAAAATAAAATTTCTGAAACATCTGTTAATCTGGCAGAAACATTCAGAATTTCATGAAATGATCGATTAATGTGGCCCGATGACAAGAATATGTGACCTATCTGATATGTTTGACCTTGTGGGGACATCCGTCTGAAATTCCCTTTTGTATTTTAGAGACACAGAGCCACAATGTTGTCTTTTTGAGGGTAATTATGATGTCAGTAATTAGTGAGTAATGAAGCAAGGTGTGTGTGTGTGTGTGTGTGTGTGTGTGTGTGTGTGTGTGTGTGTATTTTGAGTTGTGCAAGTGCTCCTTGACCCTGCATGCACTGATGTAGGTGACATATTCAACGCGGTGTACAGCCTGGTGAAGGACACGGCCGCCGAGATGCATTTCCTCTCCCTTCTGCAGCACCTGTTGCTCATCAGAAATGACTATTTTGTACGGTAAGTCTGGAGAGAAAAGTAATGAGATTGGGGGGAAAAGAGTAACATTTGATCTCAGGCAGGCGAGCGCTTGGCTACACTTCTTCTTCCCATCAGCACCTTTACAGATGATTAAAAATATTTAGAATTCAGGAAAGAGCCTATCAACTATTTAACATGTAGACAAGATCAGTTTGCTCCCCGTAATTGTTCCACGAGGTCGATGAAGGCTCTCTGCTGTCGTTTTGCGTTATGCTGCGGCATTCTGCAAAAATGAGCCGTGTGTGAAATGATCTAAAGATAGGTGGTACCATCTGCTCTGAGAGGTTTCATCAAGCAGCTAACTAATGAAACACTCATCCTTAGGGTTCTGAACCGCCGTGCATATGAGAAGTTAGGTATTATTATTATTATTATTATTATTATTTGAAAATCTCTCTTTATACTCCTTCCAACCAGTACATCTAATCTCTAATGTATATATTTACTGCCATCTTTAGATCTTATACCTTTATATCGTTAACGATGTGTCGGTTGCGTGTCAGTGTCATGATAACACTTATACAGTATTACAGTAACGACTAGTTAATCAGATGGTGATGCGTTACGTAATCTCTGAGAGGTGAACAGGTTTGTGGAGCACAATTACAGACCAAATGGGAAACAAACAAACAAACAACCGATTACGTAATCGGTTGCATGTCAATGTCTCAGGCACAGTTTGTCCTTTTTTTGCTTTATTTTCCTCTCTTTTTTTGTATATTTTTCTTTTTTTTGCCTTGCTTGTGCCTTTGTTTTTATAGTAACAACAACTCAGGGACATGTACACAAGGCCTTGCTGCACACAGAAACCTAAGCAGGGATTTGTATACAGGAATATAAGCAGGCATATGTACACAGGGACTTATACAAGTCCCTGCTTACGTTCCTGTGTACATGTCTCTGTATACAAGTCCCTGTACACAGGAACGTAAGCAGGGACGTGTATACAGGGACTTAAACCGGAACTGGTACACAGGGACTTAGACAGGGACGCGGTTAACAGTTTTGGAAGGAGTCTCGGCCGCCGGCAGGTTTTATGACGCAGGACTCTCACAGATGTTCCAGAACGTTAAATATATCTATAGACTGTTAAACAATACATTAAAGTGTGTGAGTGTTGCCAAATATGCTGTTATAAGTGAAATATAACAGTAAGGAACACCGTTAGAGGAACATTAATACAGTTTTGGAGGCAGTAACAGTAATTGTACCTTATTGTTAATTATGTCCTTATAACAGCATGGCCCGTTGTGTTTTATCTCTTATTTAACATATGTTTATGGCTCTTTATTGGGTGAATAAAAATATTGTTTAACATTTAGAAAAGAAATCTTTAGTGTACTAATGAGAAGCCTGAGATGTTTATAGAGATTTCTGTACAAACTAGCTGTATTGTATTGCTTTGTACAAAATTATTATTATTATTATAATTATATATAAATATATAAAACATATATATATATTTTTTTTTCATTGCTTAAAATGTGTACAGGTTCATGACCTTTTCCCGGCTCTGCAGCCCGAGTCTTTCAACAAAGGGAATGAGTCTGCTTTCATCGTCCTCTCATCTCACAAACCCTTATCTCTTTCTTTCTCCCTGTTTTTCTTCACACACATTCTCCTCTCTCTCTCTCTCTCTCTCTCTCTCTCTCTCTCTCTCTTTTTCTCTCTCTCTTGCTCGCTTTCGCTCTCTCGCCCTCTCTCTCTTTTCCACTCTCTGTTCACTAGTGCCTGCTCAAAGAGTGTTTTTCATGTCTGTTTCGCTCACAGCTGCTACGTGTTAAATCCAGTCTTGATCATTAGACTAATTTGAGGAATACGGAATGTATCGCTCACAATTTTTCAAGCCCAGTGGTGAGAACCGTTCTCCGTACCTTACGCTTACCGATGGAGAACGCCTTTGTCATAAGGAACTAAGTGGGATTAATTGCTCTCTCTGAAGTCGTTATGGCTGCGTGGTGAACAACGGCAGGCGACTCGCAGCCTGCTCTACACCTGTGGTCTCTTCACGTCCAACCTGCTGCTGTCTGTCACACGCGCACGCACGCACGCACGCACGCACGCACGCACGCACACACACACAAACACACTTTTTTTTTTTTGCAGTCTCTCTATCCATCTCTCTGTCTCTCCGTCTACACACTCTCTCTTGACAAAGCTCTGTTCGCTCCACTGTCAGCCGCTCTCATGGTGCGAGCGGTCCTGCGACGCAATTTTTCCAGTCTGCAAGCTGTCACAGATGCTCCAACATTTTCAAGCATGTTTGATATTCTCGGCAACGAATCCTGTAGTGTGAACCTCTCTACAAAGAGTGGCAAGAACAGTGCCGAGCAACAGCCAATGAGAGTCCAAGAGGAAATCAGATTCATCTGTTCTTATGCGGAGGCGCGCATTCCCCGAATCCAGTTCCATCCTCTATTTATTTGCGTGGGATGGCGAAAGGGAAAAACGAAAGCACAAGAATAATTGTTTCTAGAAGAAATTATTCGGCTTGTCATACCAAAAAGCTAAAATAAAAACACCTTGTTTCCTGGTGTGTAAAAATAGTTACAGTCATGGGAAAAGTCACTGCACCCTCCTTCAGTTCTACTTTTTTTAAAATCAGGGCCTGAATAGAAACAGAACACAGCAGAACAAAAGCAAAAATAATAATAATAATAATAATAATAATAATTGCTTATCCTACTACAAGGTACTGGTGGTTGCTGAAGTCTACCCCAGTGTTTACCAGATGCAATGCAGGGAAACATCCCTGACAGTCACCAGTTACACCAATTCAGTATCAGGATGACTGTAGGTCTTTGGGCTGTTGAGGGAAACTGGAGCTCCCTTAAGAAACCCAGACAACCACTGGGAGAACATGCAACTACACACAGAAAGGGCACTGCCGTGGCCTAGTGGTTAGGGAACCGATCTCGTGACCGGAAGGTCGCGGGTTTGATCCCCACCCAGGGCAAGACACGACTGAGGTGCCCTTGAGCAAGGCACCTAACTGCTCCCCGGGTGCCGTGGTTTGTGGCTGCCCCCTGCTCCGGGCAAGTGGTTCACTGGTGTGTGTTTCACTGCATGGATGAGTCAAATGCGAGGTCACATTCCTTCTGTGTGCATACACAGTAAGGCAAAATAGTTCACTTTCACTGAGTCTATCTAACCCAGGTCCATCTTACTGTGAGGTTAAAACCGTTAGCTGTTGCACGTTAAAACCACCTATTCAGAAACCTGTTTGAGCAAATACACTGTAATTCAGTAATGTGTAAACGTCTAGCAACAATTTTGTTTTCTGTAGGAGTTTATCAGTCTCTCACATTGTTTTGGAGAAATTGTTTTGGAGAAAACATTCAATTCTCTGCGGGCATTTGGTTATGAACCAGCTCTCTGGTTCAACATTCCACCGAAGCGTCTCAGTAGGGGTGATGTCTGGATCTTGACTTGGCCATTCGAGAATATTCTGGTGTTGTATTGTCTGGTATTGTATTGTCTGGTATTTCTGATTCTGCTCTTATCAACATAACATTTAAGGTGCTTTTATTTCATTGAGCCCTGTGGGTCACATGATGCAGCTTTATATCTCTGAGCTTCAAATGGTCTGACCTTGGACCGAAGTTGCTGGGACACCCACTCATGGGAATGCTTTCAATTTGTAAGCAGTTCTTCTCACTGTACAGCAGTGAATTTCAAATGGTTTGGCGATGGCCTTATAACTCTTCTGAGAAAAATGAGCAGGAACAGTTGCTTCACACACGAACAGTTGCATAGACACACACGTGAGTGCTCCTGAGTGCTTTTATAGTAGTAGTCACATTTCTTCTTTACACCACTGACACTGAGTAAGAACTCTGGACCTGTACCTGAGATCTATTGTACCTGTTTTTGTTGCCACCAGAGGCAGAGGCACCAGGGGGCAGCCATGGCCTAGTGGTTAGGGAACCGGTTAGGGTTAGGGAACCTTCTTGTGACCGCACAGGGCAAGACACGACTGAGATGCCCTTGAGCAAGGCACCTAACTCCCCTAACTGCTCCCC
>JAOVVF010000004.1:19192272-19215638 GCA_028565595.1 Duopalatinus emarginatus
TGTGTAATAATCTCCAGTGTGTGTGTTTAATAATCCCTAGTGTGTATGTGTAATAATCTCCAGTGTGTGTGTGTGTAATAATCTCCAGTGTGTGTGTGTAATAATCTCCAGTGTGTGTGTGTGTAATAATCTCCAGTGTGTGTGTGTGTAATAATCTCCAGTGTGTATGTGTAATAATCTCCAGTGTGTGTGTGTGTAATAATCTCCAGTGTGTGTGTTTAATAATCCCTAGTGTGTATGTGTAATAATCTCCAGTGTGTGTGTGTGTAATAATCTCTGGGGTGTGTGTGTGTAATAATCTCCAGTGTGCATGTGTAATAATCTCCAGTGTGTGTGTGTAATAATCTCCAGTGTGCATGTGTAATAATCTCCAGTGTGTGTGTGTATAATAATCTCCGGTATGTGTGTGTAATAATCTCTGGGGTGTGTGTGTGTGTGTGTGTGTAATAATCTCTGGTATGTGTGTGTGTGTGTAATAATCTCTGGTGTGTGTGTGTAATAATCTTTGGTGTGTGTGTGTGTGTGTGTGTGTGTGTGTGTGTAATAATCTCCGGTATGTGTGTGTGTGTAATAATCGCTGGTGTGTGTGTGTGTGTGTGTGTGTGTGTGTAATAATCACCGGTGTGTGTGTAATAATCTCCGGTGTGTGTGTGTGTGTGTAATAATCTCTGGTGTGTGTGTGTGTGTAATAATCTCTGTTGTGTGTGTGTGTGTAATAATCTCCTGTGTGTGTGTGTGTGTGTGTGTGTGTGTGTGTAATAAGCTTCAGTATTCGTGTGTAATAATCTCCAGTGTGTGTGTGTGTGATAATCTCCTGTATGTGTCGATAGTAACCTCTGGTATGTGTGTGTAATAATCTCTGGTGTGTGTGTGTGTAATAATCTCTGTTGTGTGTGTGTGTGTAATAATCTTCAGTGTGTGTGTAATAATCTCCTGTGTGTGTGTGTGTGTGCGCTTTTATCATGTTTTATACTGTGTGTGTGTGTGTGTGTGTGTGTGTGTGTGTGTGTGTGTGTGTGTTGAATACTCTCTGATGTTTACTCTCTGTGTTTTAGGCCTCAGTACTTTAAGATCATAGAGGAGTGTGTGTCTCAGATTGTACTACATCGCAGTGGGACAGACCCTGATTTCTCCTACCGCAAACGCCTGGATGTGGACTTCTCTCACCTCCTTGGTGTGTGTCTGTGTGTCTGTTCTTCGATGTCTGTGTCTCTGTGTCTGTCTGTCTGTCTTTGTTTGTGTGTGTCTGTCTGTGTGTCTGTCTGACAGACGTGTTTGTCTGTTTGTCTCTCCGCGTGTGTCTGTCTGCCTTCGTGAGTCTGTCTGTGTGTTTGTTTAGGTCTGCGTGTGTCTCTGCACGTGTGAGTCTGCATGTCTGTGTGTGTGCCCGTGTATGTCTGTCTGCATGTCTGTCTGCTTGTGTGTATCTGTGTGCGTGCCTGTCTGCCTGTGTGTTCGTGTGTGTGTTCGTGTGTGTCTTGGTGCAGTAATGACATTGTTCTTGTATCTCTGATGTCTGTGTATATTTTTTAAAGGTGCGTGTGTGTCATTTGGTTCAGAAATGTCATTGCTCCTGTGTCTCTGTTGTTTGTGTGTATGTTTATCAGAGGTGTGTGTGGATAAGGCTCGGGCGGATGAATACGAACAGAGGGCTTTAGAGTTAGTGCAGAAGGTAAGTGACTTTCCTTGTTTTCCTTCTCTGTTTCTCTCTCTCTCTCTCTCTCTTTCCACTCTGTTTCTCTCTGTCTGTCTTTTACTCTCTTGCACTCTGTATCTTACTCTCTCTGTCTGTCTCTGTCTCTCTCTCTCTCTCTCTCTCTCTCTCTCTCTCTCTCTCTTTTTCACTCTCACACTCTGTCTCTCTCTCTGTCTCTCTCTCTCTCTCTCTTTCTCTCTCTCTCTGTCTCTCTCTCTCTGTCGCTCTCTTTGTCTCTCCTTGTTTCATCTCTTCTCTTTTTCTAAACCATCACCAGTTTATTTCTCTTCTTTTTCTACACCCTGCTCTCTTTATTGAAGACTGTGGCCTTTGAAGAGTATTCAATACTGCACCATTGAACCCCCCCTTAATTAAAGGCAGCATATTCGAAATCGTTCAAACAGCCATTTGTAATTAACAGTATCGGGAGATTAAAAAGACGGCCGTATTGATTATTCTGAGTGCATCTTTGGTCATTGTAGTTAGGTAGAAACAACCCGCGCTGCATCTGGAGACTAAAGCCACTCTTTGTAGCGTTTGTGTTTGTTGCCATGCGCACATCCATGCACTATATCTCGCTGATAAAGTAAAGCGATTGACCTACTGAGCTTGAACTCCACGTTTAGCTCATCCTTGCAGTGAAACACACAGGACAGCTATGTTTTTTTTTTCAAAATTGTTTGGGCCAAATATGGGTGCGATGCTTAGGTGTCCACATACTTTACCTATAAGTCTTATGAGATTTTCCAGACTCAATGCTGTTAAAAAAAACCCACCTTTTTGAGCTGGCGTGACTCTGAAGTACCCAAGCGGGACTTGAGTGATGCGCAACTCGCGTATCTGAAAAAGAATTCATTAATCCTCAGCGCATGGATTTTTATTTAAATTGTATTGAGCTTTAAAGGACAACAGAAATAATTGCTGTGGAATTCCTCTGGGGGTCCTGCACATACATCTCTGCTTCCTGCAAAGTGATATCAGTGTGTAAAGGATTCATTAAAGCAGAAGAGAAAACAGGACTTAACCCAGTGAGGTCTAGTGCACTGAGTGTATATTAAAGCAGAAATAACTAAGCGAAGTGACGTGCTAGAAAAATCGCTATAGATGACTGATGATGACTGCTGGTGGCTCCACACTGATATAAGGTTTATTTACCTATGGACCCCTGGTACATCTACAGGCATCTTAGACATGCGGACACTGTGTGCGCCACCACATATCTGGACACCAAATTATAGTTAGAGGAACACTCATCTGAGTTTTGTCATTTTTACCTAAATTGCCAGATCGAGCAGAGCGTTATCGAGCAGATCTGGAGTGACTCATAAGTGAACCCGTCCTCATCTGGGTGACACAGACAGTGTGATTATAAATAAAAAGTGCAAATAACCAGAGAATTAATTATAGTTATAAGTCTGTAATCTGATTCATTGTTACCAGATCTGTCTTTTATGGTGTTGTATAGACTGTCCATATCCATGTCGGGTCAGATGAGACACCTAGAATTTGTAATACTTCTGCAAGCTTATGAAGCCCCTTGGACACACCGAGTACTAGACATATGTGCCAGTTTTTTTTGCCAATTCAGTGTGTATTACTGCACAGAGAAATACCTTTATTGGCATGTCCGACTTGGTAGGACGTTAGAGACATAGCACAGGGTCAACCCACATCAGGGTGAGTTAAGGGCCTTGTGTAGTGAAACTGAAATTGAACTATTTGTCTACTGTGCTAACACACAGAAGAATGTGACCTCTGCATTTAACCTATCCGTGCAGTGAAACACACACACACACCAGTGAACTCACTTGTCCGGAGCAGGGGGCAGTCAAACCATGGTATCCAGGGAGCAGTTGGGGGGAGGTTAGATGCCCTGCTCAAGGGCACCTCAGTTGTGTCTTGCTCTGGGCAGGGATCGAACCTGGGAACTTTCGGTCATGACCTTTGACCTTCGACCTTCTGATCAGTAACGCAGAACCTTAACCATGGAGCCACTAGCAGGAGTCAGTTAATCAACATGTCGACCTGTCTGTCCTTACTTCTTTCTCTCTCTCTGTCTTTCTGTCTGTCTGTGTGTCACTCAGACAACTGACCTTAACATTGTGTCATTGAACATCACAATCTCAAAACAAGGCAACAACAAACACTACTTTTAAACCAGGGCTCATATGAGGAACCTATCGATGATAAGCAGTTTATCTGACTAAATTAAATAATACATATATTTAGTTTATAGTTTTAATGGTCTGCCTATCTTTTAAACTGACAGCCCAGCGAGTACCCGCACGTCATTTTGACTGTAAACAAAAGCCCTGTTTGCGAGTGTCCTCTACGCTGTACCAGATAAACAGGACATCACTACAGACTTCAGGCTCAGTTTTTCAAAATTATATATATATTTACCCAGCACAAACATCGCTTCTGACGTTGTATATATAATCAGATCAAGTTTTTTTGGGTTGTCTGCTTCAGCCGTCCTGTCATCCAGGTAGCCGCTCTTGTATAATCCCAATTGTTTAGAGTCAGCACCCTGAAAAATACAGTCATTTAGAAAAAGGGTCTCTTTGTCCTTTACGTACGAATAGCTGTTTCTATTAGCGTTAATTCTCCTTAGCGTGTGTTGGAGCTAAATTCATAACGGCGGTTTCACAGCCGCCGCCCCCCCCCCCCCCCTCGGCGTCATGCCTCCTACTGGTTTCACGGTGAAGGGGGTGCGCCTGCACTGCTGATGTTGATTAAACGAGCGCAGACTAGCCGACTGTTTTCCCGTAAACTTCAGACTTCCCCCTGTTTTCCTTAATTAAAGTACTCAGAAGTTTTCAATTACCAAATAAATAATGCTACTTCAGCTCGCACAAATCCGGTCTGATTTTTGGTGCTCCGATTTATTATTCAAGCGTTATCAAAAATATCAACAAGCGGTAGCGCTGCGTTCATCCGTGGTTCGTTCAGACTCGGCTTCCTGGGGTTCTTATAAAAATAGAGATGCACCGCATGGAATCAGGTACACGCCGCCCTGGTGTGCGTCCTTGTCAGTAGCTGCTCTAATGTTGCGTTTGACCTCCAGGTTGATGAAGAGATCATGGGGAGACAGGAGGCCTTGGCTGAGCTCCTGAAGAAGGACGAGAAAATCAGTGAGCTGGAGGTGGAGGTGCAGGCCTTCAGATCTCAGGTACTGCCTCATTTTATCTCGCAGACACCAGAGCTTATTTAATATTTGCAGGAATACACAGGACTGCCTGCTTCTTGTGAACAACAAGGCTTTTAAAATACTACTATAAATGACACTGATCAACAGTGAAAACACACAAATCAGATGAATTGTACGTGACTACCGGATCATAAGTCCTCTTATATACACTTTTCTGTAGTTTATCTTTAAGTAAGTCAGTCGCAGTGATATTTACTATCTAGTCGAATCACTTTTTCTTCGGTCAGAATGAATGATTATGGTAAAACTTATCTGTATATCCTACCTGCGTCTGACCACTCATCATTCTCTGCTCCCTTCGGAGCGATCTGCTGCAGCTTTACTGTCCTTTTGCCAGAGAACACAGTCAGAGTAGTAGCTCTTTGCAGCGCTAGTTGATTCAACACCCAGCACTGTGTCCGAAAAGTGCTGGTAAAGTGGCTGCATTATACCAGAGTGATATGATCAGAAAATATTGGGAAAGTTTTTTTTTTTTTTTTTAATGGTAATTTTACAATTGTATACTTAATATAAAATAAAAATAAAAACTTAATAAAAATTCTGTCTGCACTTCAGGTCAGTATGGCATAAAACAATTAAGTACAGCGTTAAAGTGCACACTTCACGATTTCAGCAAAGACTAGACTTAAGAGGCTCACCATTTGCTCTTGGGGAGCCCAAGTATATATCCATATTGTGAAAAGTGTTAAGAGTAGGTTATGACTGGCAGTGAGGGCGGTGACGAGCTACAGCCAATGAAAATGCAAGATAGCGGAGTGGTAGGTACAGTGGTAACAGAGACCTGGGTTCAATTCCCGATCTGGGCAGCCAGTCTGTGCTACACCAATAAGGGTCCTTGGGCAAGACTCCTAACAGTACGTTGGCCTCCTGTAATACCAGTAACCTTGTAAGTCGCTCTGGATAAGAGAGTCTGCCAAATGCCGTAAATGTAAGTGTGTGTGAGTGTGTGTGTACGGGGGCCAATCAGAATACATCGTAATACGCGCAAGTTTTACAGTAGTTGTAACTTTCATTGTCATTTCATTGGCAGAAATATTTATTTAGCCCAACTCCTCCTTAGAACGCAGAACCCTTGCTGAGAACGTATGATCCAAAATGCTCAATAAGTCACTCACCGCCTTGTTATGGTAGGCCGTTAAATGAGTGAAAGCGAGAGTGAAAGTGAACTATACGCCTGCAGAGAGGAATGTGACTTCTGCATTTAATCCATCCTTAAAGAACACCTGGGGGCATTGAACATTCCTGGAGCATGTTCAAATCCCCAAATCAAAGTTCTTGGGGAGCAGTTGATGGGTTAAGTACTGCTGTCATTCAATATGTGATCTGACTCATCCCTACAGTTCTGATCTGACGGACAATTAATATTAATTTCATATTCATATTCATATTTATGGAACGTGTATAGGTGGACGCTGACTGTAAAGACCTCCTCACACACATGTGGGTCTTCCTCATATGCTGTAGCATTACAGAGTCCCTTCACTGGACAATGCCAGCGTCCACAGTAAAACTCCATGGACACATTTAGTTTATATTTTTTTAAATCTCCCATTAATGAACGTTTATTAAATGATAAGTCTTCAGACAGAGTTTTTATGTGCTGCTGTCAGTGGCTCTACCGCAGACGGGTGGGGTCGGACGGACGTAAGCTAATCTTCCCGATTTTAATCCTGATTTGCACGTCTTATTAGTCTGAGAGATCTAATTGCTGATTTGAACGTATTTTTGTTCCGGCTTTACGGATGACTTTGAAGAGAACCGTTTGAGACTCAATATATCGATTGGTAGAGCAAAGAGATTAAATACTAAAGCAATCTGCCTAAATGACCTTAAGACATCAATTCAGGTGCTTATAGCTCGAAATATCGGTTTTTACATGTATTCTTATAGAGCTCGTTAAACAATTCCTAAGTGTGAAGAATGGGAGGCTCTTCCTCAGGTAGCTGGAACAATGTTTTATTTTCTCCCCAGTTGATCCTCAACCCTTCAGATTGGCATGATAAATAGAGCAGCAGCTGAACAGTTTATTTGATGAATTGCTTTTTGGCTCACTAGGCCTCCATCGATAGTGCCGATCAGTTGTTAAATAATGGAGCCCAACGAGCAAAGTGAAAGTTTGCAATACAGGCAGTTAAAGTGATCCATCTCAGCAGTCTGCTATCATTTGAAGCCATTCCGTGTCCCACATAAACGTTGCTGTAATTCATTCCGCCGTATTGCCTAAAACGTATGATTTAGGAGGGTCGCTTTGGTGTTTGAATTAAAGCATCTGCGTTCTCCTGCCTGCAGCTGTACTCCATCTTGGTTACATTATAGTGTTATGTATTGCCTGTTGGTTCCATGCGTCGGACTGTATAAAGTGGAGGTTATACTGTTTTAGTCTAGCGTTAATTTCACTCCTCTGTCTGCTAAAATGGATTTAGTAGAAGGAGGCTTTTAATGTCGCATATACGTTACGGCACAGTGAAATAATTTTCTTGCTTGTTAGGAAGTTGGGCTCGGAGAACAGGGTCAGCCATGATGCAGTGACCCTGGAGCAGTGGCGGTTAAAGGCCGTGCCGAACGGCCCAACAGGGGCGGCTTGTCGGTGCCGGCGCTTGAACCCCTGACCTTCTGATCAGTAACCCAGTGCCTATGTGGGATACTTACAGATTGATTCGGTCTCATCACACTGTAGCCTTAAAAGCAACAATACCAATGACATGAAGTGAATAACAGTGATAATGTTGTTACAATGACGCCTGTTCGATATATTAGGCAGCAGGTAAACAGTCAGTTCTCGAAGTTGAAGTGTTGGGAGCTGAAAAAATGGGTTAGGATCTGAGTGTCTATGACAAGAACAGCATGATGTCTAGACGACTGGGTCAGAGAATCTCCAAAACAGCAGTTCTTGTGGGGTGTGGGGGTTAATACATACAGAAAGTGGTCCAAGGAAGGATAACCATCGAACCGGTAACAAGGTCATGGGCAAATGAGGCTCACGGATGTGCTTGGGGGTGGGTGAAGGCTCCACAGATACCATAGTACAGCTTTAGAGGTCTTGTGGAGTCCATGCCTTAACAGGTCACAGGAGCTTTGGGGAAGACCCACATATGGATGTTGTGGTCAGGTGTCTACATACTTTTGGTTATATAGTTGTCTGATTATTACTGAATTAATGATAATCTAATGTTTCCATCATTGCCTTGTTTTCTCACCTTGTGCAGTATGGGACCGCTCCAGTGGGCATACCTACAGGGCAGTCGACCTCAGCCGCGTCATCTTCTTCCTCATCCTTTCCACCAGGACTGCCTCCTCCACCCCCTGTTGCCGGGGCACCGCCTCCCCCTCCTCCACCTCCTCCTCCACCTATGCCAGGCTGCGCTTCCATGCCCGGAGTGCCTCCTCCTTTCGGTGTCCCTCCTCCTCCGCCTCCTCCAGGAATGGGAGGTCTTATGTCCTCCCCCAAACAGCTGCCTTTCGGCCTGCAGCCCAAGAAGGAGTTCAAGCCAGAGACCATCATGAAGCGCCTCAACTGGTCCAAGGTACTATTTGCATCCGACGCGTTATGTTAATGTTACCGAAACAACCGTATAGATTATAGTAGCTGTGCACGATGCGTAGAAAATAGAGGAGCCTGTTGATAGTGGCACCAGTGGGATTGACCCCTAGCTTGGTTTCTACCTATAGTAAACAATGCAGCGGTCCTTTAGTGTATTGTTTTCTCATTTTCTCATTGCAGTTTCATTTACCTCCGCATTTAACGCATATGCACATACTAGGGTCAGTGAGCACTCATGACCAGAGAAGGGCAGCCCCTTTATCCGCAGCACCCAGGGAGCTGGTACCCTCAGTGCCTTGCTCAAGGGCACTTTGGTCGAGTTATGGTGGTTTTTGGGCTCATAAACCCAAGCCTACAGATGCCCCAAGTACTGTCGCATTTTAATGTATATATTTATATATATATATATATATATATATATATATGCCAAAACGATTAAATCTGCCAATACTGAAGTGGTGATGGCTCCATAATGATATAAGGTTTGTTTAGCTGGCATTCCATGGGACCCCTGGTACATCTACAAACATCTCTGCCTCATTGCTGACGTGTTACACCCGTTCTCATGTCCTGCATTCATTCTTCTAGCAGGACAATGCGCCACCACACACGACTAGAGACACCAAATTATAATCACAGGAACACTCATCTTAATTTGGGGTCACCTAATCATAACGTTATCTGGGATGCCATGCAACATGCTGTGGAACACAGAGATCCTACACCTTTAGAATACACCAGAAACCTTCTGCAGGAAGTATGATGTTCATTACCTACACTGTATTTCCACAAGCTTGTGGAGTCCATGCTCCGTTGGCGGACCCACCTAGTATTAAACTGGTATAGTAGTTTTTCTGGCACTTCAGTGTATATGAGTAGAAAAGTGGTGCTATCTACTCCCATAATGTGTTTTTAGATTACGATGGGATGAGAGTGTGTGCACTAGAGGTCATAGAGGGAAGGTTTGCACAGAACTATCAAGAGCTTTAGGTATGTGAAAGTGAGAATGAAAGTGAAAAACCACTGTGCTTGTGCTGCACAAAGAGGAATTCGACCTCCGTGTTTAACCCGACTAGCAGTGAAACACATACACTAGGGGGCAGTGAACACAATGCTGGTGCTTTAAGCACAGTGTAATCATCTTGTATTATCATATATCTTTATATTTTTATAAATATATATGTTTTTACTTTTGGTTTGTTTCCTTTTTACTAGAATGGGAATAGACGAGGATGGGAGTTGTACTGCTAGCGGGCCTTGGGGACACTTTTTTTTTTTGGCTTCACTTCTGATTCCTTGTTTATGACAATCCGAACACGTATAGAGTCATTGATGAACTGTCACAAATAATTTATCGTAATGATATTCAGACAGTGATTAAAATCAGTTCTGTCTGCAGCACAGTCAAACTTGATGCCATAGAAACCAGTGTCTATATACAGGGCTGTACAGTAACTGTGAAGTTCTTTGGAGGACAAACAAGCTGATTGTCCATTTTAGTTCATGTTTAAATTACATATTTTATTAATTGATCTTTGTAACGTCTTTTAAGGCAGAAGGACAGTATGGTGAACTAGAAGTCTAGAAACCTGAGTGTGTGTGTATATACAGAGTTGTGTAATAACCTACGACCTCCTCCGTTCGGGTGGACAGAAGCCACTGGTTGTGTATTTTAATTAAGATGTAGACATTGTAAACGTTTACTAGTGCACTTTCTCGTTAATTGCTGCATGTTGCATCTTTTAGGAAAGTGAAAGTGAACTGTTTGTGTACCGTGTTGTACAACTTTACTTGTGTCTGAATTTTTTTCTCCCAAGCGCATTATGTTTACCAGAAGACCACTTGTATTTACATGCACTCCACTTTATACCTCAGACATGTGATATGTCTCAAAAATCCCCTGCATCCTGAACGTTTCAAACATTAGTCAACTTGGTGGTCTGGTGGTCAAGCTGGTGGTCAACCTTCACAATTTGTTCTCTTGTTTTTCTTCCATCTTTATTACCACTTCTGCCTTAGTTTCATATTTCTTTATCATATGTTAAAACCTTTCCAAAATTCATTGACCTCTGAAGCTGTTCTGTGGTATCTGGAACCAATAGGTTAGCATCAGATCCTGCTCAGATCTTATGTAGGATCAGACCAGATCGACTAGCCTTCACATCTAAGCTCACCACTGAGCCCATAAACCTGTTTCAGGGTTCACCAGTTGTCCCTCTTGGATCTTTTTTGGTAGGTATTAACCGCTGTATACTGGGACACACCCCACAAGACCTGCTGTTTTGGAGATGCTCTGACCCAGTCGTCTAGACGTTACAATTTGCCTTTGTTGAACTCGCTTAGATCCTCACACTCGTCCATTTACTGCTTTTCCAAAACTTTGAGAACTGACTGTTCATCTGCTGCCTAATATGATAAGATAATCTGATCTGACTGACTTTGGCAAGTACCAAAATGTGATGGTTAGACGACTGAGTCAGAATGTTTTCAAAGCAGCAGGTCTTGTGGAGTGTGTTCCCAGAACTCCGTGGTTAATCCAAGGAAAAAGGACAACAGGGTCAAGAGCGCACAAGGCTCAGTTATATGTATGAAGGCGATCTTGTCTGGTCTGATCCAGGAGAAGATCCACAGAAGGATCTGTTGCTAACATCTTGGCGCCAGGTACCAAAGAAGACCGTCAGAGGTCTTGCGGAGTCCATGGCTTGATGGGTCGGAGCCGGTTCGGCAGGTGATGTTAATGTTGTGGCTGATCGTTGTGTAACGTAAATAGGAAGAAGTGTGGAATCTGGCCTGAAGATGGGAAAATCTATAAGCATCATATTAGTTTGATTTGCGTCCTCTATAACGATCCCATTATCTGTTTGTCTACATCTTCTCTCTGTCTTCTGGTAATCACTCTATACTTGCATCCAGTCCACCGACAAAATTCCTCACTTAACATCACAGCACAACAGCAATAAAAAGGAGGGAAAAAACACAGCTGTTAGTGAAGCGACTGTGAAGAAAACTTCTGCCGCTCAGTGCCAAACCTCATTAAATACCAAGCTTTAATTTCCCCATGAAGGATCAAAAGGTATTGTCAGACATCCTGCTTCCTTCCCTTCGGAGCGATATTAGTTTGCCATATAGCTATTAATATTTCATCTCTGTGCTCTTTGCCGTCGACATACAGATGTTAGACAAAGTTAGCCATATGTTTTGTCTCGTCTGAAACCTGTTTGCTAATTAACTATCAGAAGGATAATGGCGCTCTTTTGGGGGGTTATAATGACTGTAGATGACACATTAGATGCAGTATTCATGGTTCCTTCCCTAAAACATTGATCTCTTATTTAACAAGGGCTGTGCAGTTGGATTGTGGGAAATGTCTGCACCCCTGCCTGCAGAAACAGCTGTGTTACTACTGAACGCAGCTGTGTTACTACTAAAAAGATATTAGTGCAGGGCTTTTTTGTCTCTCTGTGTTCTCTTATACACACACACACACACACACACACACACACACACACACACAATTATAGTTATTTGTAGGTCGCTTATGCTTTGTTTGCTAATGGGTGTGTACTGGAATATACAGAAATGAGGCTTGGTTTGTATTTATCTCTCTGTTTGTTTGTTTATTTGCATCCGTGCTTACTTGTTTGTCTGTCTGTCTGTCCGTCCATCCATCTGTCTGTCTATCTATCTATCTATTCATTCATCCATCGATCTATGTATCTATCTATCTGTCTGTCTACCTGTTTGTCTGTCAGTCCGTCTGTCTATCCATCTGTCTACTTATCTATCCGTCTATCCATCCATGTATCTGTGTTTGTCCGTCTGTCTGTCTGTCTGTCTTTCTGTATGGCTATCTATCTATCTATCTATCTATCTATCTATCTATCTATCTATCTATTTATCTATCCATCCATCCATCCATTCATCCATCCATGTATCTGTGTTTGTCTGTCTGTCTGTCTTTCTGTATGGCTATCTATCTATCTATCTATCTATCTATCTATCTATCTATCTATCTATCTATCTATCTATCTATCTATCCATCCAAAGTTGCTTTTCTCTCTCTCTCTCTCTCTCTCTCTCTCTCTCTCTCTCTCACTGCATCATTTACTCCCCCCTTCCGACTTCAGTCTTGCTCTAAATAACCACAGGTCATGCTGTTATTATTGGAGTTATTATGATCTGGTCCTTTTCCCGTGTTCCTCATTATCTTTCTTCCTACCTCTGGTTTTACCTCCATGTCTGTGACTAAACTCTGGTAGTGCCCTGACCCCTAGTCGAAGGTTTTTGCTCGTTTTAGTAGTGATTAAATGAGTGAGTGAGTAAGCGAGTGGGTGCTGTGTGAGAAGAGGCTGAAGGAGTTGCTGTGCTGTTCGAGTAGAGCCCACTCCTCCGTGTTTGAGCATGAGGAGAGAGTTAGAGATGAGCCACTCGAGGGCTGCAGTCAGACGGCCTACATGATGAGGCTGGGGAGCTTCTGTAAAACACGGCGGAAAATATGATTAAATATTAGACGTGCGTACCAGAGGTCCTATGGAATGCCAGCTAAACAAACCCCACACCAAGCTTTTATATAGGCTCGTCTGTACCAGATTTTCTGTTTGACTACGTGTTTGAATCTATGCTGAAACTTCCTGTTTATTGCATTTTTATTCAGTGCCTTTAATTGGCAGTGTCTTGGTATTCTGTTAATTGTGTGTGTGTGTGTGTGTGTGTGTTTGTACCCAGACTGAAATGTTCTGTTTGTGCATTGCATTTTCATTCAGTGTTTTAATTGGCAGTGTCTTCCTATTCTGCTAATCAAGTGTGTGTGTGTGTGTGTGTGTGTGTGTGTGTGTGTGTGTGTGTGTGTGTTGTAGATCCAGCCACAGAAAATGACCGAAAGCTGTTTTTGGGTTGTAGCCAACGAGGGCCGCTACGAGGATGACGACCTGCTCGGCCGCCTGGCTTTCACCTTCGGCTCCCAGAGACCTGGTCAGTCCATGCTTACCTTCCTACACACTGTTCCACACGTTACTCCACATAACAGCACTGACTGTCTCGTGTAAATGTCCGACTCTGTCATCGAGTAGACGTCAAAATCTATACTCCCATCTGGGTTCTGTAGCAGACAGTCGTGAAAGTGAAAGTGACGTGATTGACCTTCTGTGATTAGGTCAAAGGAATCTGACCTTCAAATGTAACACATTTATACAGTGGAATGCACACAATAGGGGCAGTAAACACTTGGGCATCTCTACATTAGGGGATGATGGGGACGGGCCACACCAGAGGTGAATGACTTGATCAATAATTCAGTGTAACTGGGGAAATAAATATCTATTCTATTATATAACTAATATTGCTTTATAATTTATTCCATATGACCTCCACACTGCTATCCCCTTCATTTCAAATACCGTCCTGTACCTGTTCTATAAAGGCCAATACTTCCTCTAGCCATCTCCGTTTGTGAACATCAGGGGTGCAAATCTCAGTGTCTGGCGATCCGATTTAATTTCAATTTTTGGGGTCAAATTCGATTCAAAATTTTTCATTTCAGGAACGATTTTTCTATTCAAATGGTCTATAAATGTTGTTTAAAATATGTGATTGACAAGATAAAAGACAATTTAAACCAATTTATTTAAAACAATACTTTTAGGTTCCTTACTGTATCAAGTCTTTCTGCATCATTTTTTATTTATACCAAAAATAGGATTGTGATAAAATTCTGTAATTTAAATGACCAGTATTAGGTTTGCTTATCTGTCTGCCTTTTTCCTTAAATAACAAAAAAGATATCAATGAACAAATAATTAAAAATATATGAATACAAAAGTAAACATAGACTTCAGTCTAACACGGTGCATTAACTTTTAACTGAAAATAAAATCCAGACTTTAAAGTGAAACTGCATTACTGCGTTTATATTTTGTATTATTTTGTCTGAATGGACTCCATGCTAGCGGCCTCCATTCAGACAAAGGGAGCTGGTTAACTAGTTGTTGTAAGGTTGCCTAGTTGGCCTTCTTCTACAGTGGCCGAGTGGACACGTAATGCAATTTAAAGAATAGGAGCGGCAAAAAAACTTAAACGCATTTTTTTATTTATTATTTTGGGGCATTTTGACTCGGTTCAGAATCGCCAGGACTAGGAATCGCAATCCTTTAAAGAATAAATTTTTTTTTCATCACCCCTAGTAAACATGGGGCCGCCCCAAATGATGTTATGTGATATATACAATGAGTTTTCATAATGAACTGAGGGGCACTGTCACATTGGTCCCACACAGACCGCAACGAGTCTGCCCACTCCCGCCCGCAACCCGCAAAGCTATGAGAATTAGTCCCGCACATTCATAGACATGCATTGATTTCTTGTCTTCTCCCATCATACAGGAAAAAACATAATATAGGATATTAATAAAGAGCTTCTTGGGGTTTGTTTCGTTTTCCTGGCCTGTGGCTTTTGACGCAATTGTCGGGAATAGTGCTCCTATTTCGTTATTTTCATGTAGTTTTTAAATGAAATATAGATAGTCTCATATTCTGTTCTCATTCTCTGTCTTTTATTTACTTGGAATTACCTTTAGACTATAGTCTGTAGTCCCGCAGTGTTTGTTTTAGTCCCGAGTGGACTTCAATGGTATGTGTTTTCTCCTATAATGAAGTGAAATGGATTTTTTCGTGAAGCAACAGAAACACTGCTGGGTGAATTAATGTTTTATGTTAAATGTGAGGGGGGTCCAAACAAAGAATTATGAAATGTGAAGAGGACACGTCCCCCTTAGATGGAATGGTGGCGACGCCTATGTGTTAGCCGCTAATATCAGCAAGGTGATATAAATAAATCAGGAACGACAATTTACTAAAAGTTCATTTAAGAATGAATTTATGGATTAGTGGACTTCAACAGAAAAGTCAGACAGGCTTGCCCAGATCTTTTGTTTTGAAGCAGTGAACATCACTAGTGGATCTGTTTGTGTAGTCTGTGTCTAGGTTGTGTTTTGCCTATAGGTTAAGGCACGGTTATTATTACAGTTACAGACCACAATGTTCATGTCTCCAGCTTTATGTGTGCTTTCATGACTTCACATATTGGATTCATTGAGGAAATAGGTGTGTGTAGTCTCACTGACGGGGCAGAAACTGCCCATACAGAGTTTATTGTGCCCCAATAGGCTTTCTGTGCCATAGAACAGCCCCCTATCCTAAGTGGTCAGGTTAGGTCCCTTGATAAAGAGCACTTCAGGCGTGTCTTGAGACTGGTTCCTTAATCTTGAATCACGGCTGCCAACGGCTGAAAAGTAATGGGAGAAAGCGACCCTAACAAGACTGGATGATTAAGTGAAAACTCATTCATGAAGCTGTGATATTTTCAGTCTTTCAGTTTAATTAAACAGTGTGAGAAATAAAAATCCAGACTCACGGCGTATGCATTTAACGCCTTTCTGTAGAACCGTGACTCTTTATGGTGCAATTTCACAGGGTCTGTACTGATGATGAATCCTCTTTCTGTTCCTCTTACTCCTTATTCCTGATTTCACCTTCTCTCCGAGCAGACATAAAACGGCAGTTTAACCACGTCTCCTCTCGCATGTTTACCAGCCTATTTGTTATTAATAAATCACTTCTGCTCGAGGACTCTCGCTTTTTGAGCCGCATTACAGTTGACGAGTGAAGGATGCCTCTTCGTATGGACGTGCACGCGATGCTAGTCTATAAAAGTGACTCTGTGTGAATAACCTCCTACTCGCATGTATCACACAGTCAGGCCTGCTGATGGAGAAAATCCTCATTTGAATATCTATCAACTTTTAGCTGCCTGTCAGAAGTTTCACAACATCGTTTTAAGGATGCTCGGCGCTCGATGTAGGAAAAAGGCCTCGGAGGAACTCTTGTCTCTTCTGGGGTACTTTATTTTCACTCTGTTTAAATAATGCATCTGGTTTCTGTAAGCAATGTAAGTAGCCTAGCTAGTTTTCATCCTGACATTATAACTGTTTTATCTAAGCTGAAGATATTCACCCTCAGTTTTTCACACATGGCGTGTTACAGTACAGTTCATTTGGTGGGTCTGTCTTTAGACTGAAGTGGCAGAAAATCTGGTACACTAATCCAATCCTTGGTAGGTTCCCCAGTGGGCATGGAGCATTCACGAGCTTATGGAAATATTCTATAGGCAACGAACACCATTGTTCCTACAGACCAGTTCACAATTCTGTGATCTGGTGACTTAGGTGTGAATGGCCAAAGCCCAAACTCGGATGAGTGTTCCTCTAACCGTAATCTGGTGTTTCCAGATGTTTGTGATGGCGCCTTGTCCTGTTTGAAGTGGTGTAAATCTTCCGAAAGGAAGGACACACAGTGTTCACCTGTCAGACATTTGTAGTCCTGTGGAAGCCCAGATAAACAAACCCCATACCATTATGAAGCTTCCATAGATGTCTACAGGAACAGTCACATGTCACATTACTACCTTTCCATTGGAAATACTTGCTCTTAATCCAATATGGCTTTGGTGTCTGCACACAATGACACGCATAGGTGGTATATAGAGTAGAATTCCAGTTAGTCAAAGGTCTGCTGTGTCGTTCAGCAGTCTGGAGACTCCAGAAATTAATGGATGTAATGGTTTTTAGATGCCTCTGATTGGCCAGTGGCATAATTAGGAGGTAAGTGAGAGTGTATCTGTGGTTGTATTTAAGAACCAGTACCTTATGTGTACCTTATCGTACCCTGATGGTTGAAGAAACTCCGCCAAATCCAATTCCACAGCAATTAAATAGTACACCAAGGATTTTGCAAACAAAAGGCTTTGGACCTGTAGACACAACAGTTTTTAATAAAAAAAGGGCACTAATTAACTATGAAGACAACAGCAGAGGAACTGGTGATGGAGGTATCAGGTAGTAAAGCATGTACATCCGCCATCCGCCATCCATCGCTAGTCTTTTTTGTGGTGTTTTTTTCCCTAAGTCGATCTTGAGCTAGTACAGTAATGACTGAAACAGTCTCAAGGTTTCTGTTCATGCAGTCATTATTAAGACGTTTTTCTCATTAGCCCTTTGCTTCTCCTGAATCACTCGCATTCAGCTTGTTTTTATTCGTCTTTACTCTCGGTTTTTAACCTCTCTAATTCAGCATTGTCTAAATGCCAGTGATGAGTATTGCTCAGGTTTACACACACACACACACACACACACACACACACAGTGTTTTAGTATCCTTGGAGGCACTTTTCCATGACATTTTGTTCACTGTTTATTTATTTATTTGTTTACCTGCTCACTTATTTATTTGGTTTTTTTTTGTGTACTGTTTGTTTGTTTATTTGCCTTTTAACCTTTTTTTATAATGTATTATCTATTTATTTATTTACTTGTTCACTTAAGTATTTATCTGTATTTATTACACGTTCACATTTTATTGTTTATTTATTTTTTCTTTTTATTTGTATCTGTCTGTCCGTCACTTTTACTCATTTACATATTTATTTAACTATGTATTTTATTTATATGTTTATTTATTTACTCACTTATTTACTTGCCCCCTTCTTTAATCTGTCTTTCTGTCTGTTTTTCTATCTGGTTTTTTTTTAATTACTTGCTCATTTACTTGCTTATTTATCAGTTTTTATTCCCTCTTCACTTTTTATTCATTTAATTTTCTGTCTGCCTGTCTGTCTGTTTACCGATCTATTTATTTGCCTTTGAATTTCTTTTTTATTTATTTATTTAATTTTCTTTTCTTTTCTTTCTTTCTTTCTTTCACTTAATTTCTCTATTTATTTGTCTATCTATCCATCCGTTTATCTATCTCTGAAATGGACTTTTCCTGGGGTACTAGCTCTCTTGACTTCACAAGGTCAATCCTGTCAGATGTTGTTATCCTGTTCCTATCCACTAAGATATGTAAACCCAGACCGGAGGGAGTGTGACTACATTTTTAATACAGCACACACCTCGAAAGTTGAAATAAGACAGATAAAGAAAGCTGTTTTTTTTTTCTACGGTAGGGAAACAGATTTAAAATGTTAATGTAATGCAGCGGGGTGGAGCGGTTCTGTTTTTATTTTTCCACTACAGTAAATCAGACTTAATTATGTTAATATACTCTACTCTCCCTGTGAGCCGGGAGCTGGGAAGATTACTCCGCAGGGGGTAAACCTTATTAAAGTACAGTGATTATTAATGGAATAATCATTTATGATAAATTAACCTCAATTTCAACAGTTTATGCACCTGCTGTTCAGGGCGTAAACAGTTTGCACAAGTGTGTATCAACCCCTCTGACCTTTTCTTTGATTCATTATTTAAAACCTAGTGTCCAGGCCTCCTCCTCTTCCTCCTCTTTCTCCTTCTTTTGTTCCTTTTCTTCTTTAAGGCAGCTACCTTAGAAACAGAAAAGTCTTTCATCCAAAGACGATTAAGTTTGTTGAGCGATTTAACTCCTGTTTAGTTTCACGAATTTTTGTGTACTGCATCTTAAACCTCTCTCCTGTGGCACATCTGCCTCCCACAGTTCATACCCTCTCTCTATCTCTCTCTTTTACTGTCTGTCTGTCTCTCAGTCCATCCATCCGTCTGTCTATCTAGCTATCTGTCTAGCTATCTATGTCTATCTGTTTAGCTGTCTGCCTGCCTGCCTGCCTGTCTGTCTGTTGGCTGTCTATCTGTCCGTCTATCTATCTTTTTTTAATGTACATCTTTATTTACGTATTTATAATATGATGTTTATATATGTTTATTTACCTCCTTATTTACTTATTTAGTCTAATTTATCTGTCTGTCTGTCTAATATATCTTTTATATACATATTTGTTTATTTATTTATTTACTTACTTAATTGTTTACTTGCTTTATTTATAGTCTATGTTTTTGTTTATTTATTTGTTTATTTGGTTTGCTACAAGTGTATTTAGTTAGTTAGTGAGTTACATGTTTATTTTAGTTACCCGCTTATTTATCAATTTATTTATTTCATTTCTCTATTTATTTATTTCTCTTTTTATTTCATTTTATTAATTGTTGTCTTTTTATTTACATATTTATTTATTTATTTATTTATTTGCTTGGTTGTTCACTTGTTTATTTATATTTTTCTCTGTTTTTGTAATGTACATATTTATTTATGTTTTTTTTATTTATGTATTAATTAATATGTTGGTCTATTTATTTGCATTTTTACGTACATATTAATGCATGTAATTGTTGGTTTGTTTGTTCATTTATTTATTTATTCATTTATACGTGTTTTTGCTTATTTGCTTGTTTGTTTTTTTCATTTACCTTCCTCTCTCCATCTCTTTCTCTCTTTTTTACCGTGTATCCCTCCCTCCTGCGTTTCTTCCACTCTTTCCTGAACACACTCCGCCCTCTATCCAGTTGTTCATCTCTATCTCTCCTAATGCATGTTCCCTGGTTTAAATCATCAGTCAAACTCTCTTAATTTCCCACAAGTGCTCAGACATCTGTGTTGTGTTACTGAACTACAAGTACACGAGTCCCCGTTGCTCCTTCCTGTACACGGCCTTGTTACCGTTTTATTTCCTTCATTAATAATGAGGCCATCTCTCCTTACGCTGCTTCTGCTACTGAATGAGCCACCACTGTTTACCTTTCCTATAGCCAGCGCAGGAATGCTATTACTGTGAAAGACCAACCGTCTAAACACTGACATCTCGCCTTTTGGCCTCCGATCGGCCGTTTGGTGCTCGAGGTATCTACACAGACACGTACAGGGTCTTACGATCTGATTCACTAACCTACTGAAACGAGCCATTAAACCCAGCTCCTGCTGGAGTAGTGGGACATCTGAGACGCCCTCAGGTTGAGGTTCAGACGTGCTTTATTGGAATGAATGTTTTAGAGATGCCAAAGTCACTCAGATTAGATTATCTTCGTACAATGGCTCCTGTCGGCAGGTGGGATATATCAGGCAGCAAGCGAACAGTCAGATCATAAAGTTGATGTGTTGGAAGCGGGAAAAATGGGCACTTTTAAAAGTGAAAGTGAACTATTTGACCTCCGCATTTGACCAATCCGTCCAGTGAAACACACACATTAGTGAACACACTCGCCCCCAAACCACCGCACCCGGGGAACAGTTGGGGGTTAATTGCCTTGCTCAAGGTTGTGTCTTTTTGTCTTGTCTGTTGTGGGGACAGTTAGTTGACTGGATCAGAGCATCTCCAAAACATCAGGTCAGGTCATAGTAGGGTCCTGGGTATACCTACAAAAAGTGGTCCAAGAAAGGACAAACCGGTGAACCGGTCATAGGCTCATGGGTACTCAAGCCTTACTGATGATAATGGGTGTGAAGGCTAAGGTACCTGGACAGCCCTACAGAAGATTAACAGAAGAATCAGGTGCTAATGTCCTGGTGCCATACACACACACTCACACACACACACACACACACACACACACACACACACACACTCTTCTTTTTTGCTTGTGTGACTCAAGTGGTGTCTGTTTATGTGGATTTATTCAAACACCTCAAGTGTGTGTGGGCTCTGAATGATGAGTGTACTTTAATCACATGTCCTTTAACATTTAAATATGGATTATTTGAATATATATATGTGTGTGTGTGTGTGTGTGTGTGTGTGTGTGTGTGTGTGTGTGTGTGTGTGTGTGTATTTAAAATACACACACATACATGGTTCCCTTTTTATGACAGACTCCATCCTCCCCCGACTGTGAATCTGCCTCTACATTGTAATTCTCCGACATTCCCTGACTCCCCCGTGTCTGTTTCAGGTTTATATGATTTCTGCTGCCCCTTTAAGAACTGAGGCTGAGACTCTGCGTCTCTCGTGGCTGAGGCCTCACGGCGTCTACTTTATGTGGTTGGTTAGTTTTGATGCTACGTGTCTGTTGGGTCTCTAAGTTATTGCTAAAGCGGCCTTGTTTCTCTCGCGCCTCTGCAGATGTCACATTGACACGAATTAGACAGGGAGCAGGTGTGTGTGTGTGTGTGTGTCACTTAGAGGGGACGATTAGGGTGTGTAAGCTTGTGATCACAGGTGTTTTGCGTGGCAGCAGGCAACATCTGCAGGATCGTAAATTCCCCCAGATGTGGCAGAGGCCCTGGGGAGCGGGTGCCGGAGGTTTTCGGATGATTCAGATTATTCTGATCACTTCATCTAAGCCTTAAGAAGAACCCGGATTTGATCCTGAAACACATTAGTGCTGTATTAGTGCTCGTCTATAACTGATGTGTAACTGAAGGTGAACGTGTTAACACGTTGTTAAAGCTCAGCTGCCCGACACAACGTGGTCATGTGTGTACACCACTTATTTATTCGTCTGTTTGTTTGTTATTTTATTCATTTGTTTTCTTCCATGCTTACTTATCATATGCTTATTTATCTGTCTATCTGTTTACTTACTTACATACTTGCTTATTAATTTATTCATTTGCTTGCTGGCTGGCTTACTTGTTTACTGTTTGTTTATTTTTTTATCTATTTATTTGTTTGTTTATTTACTAGCTTGCTTGTAAATACTTAAATGCTTATCTATCTATCTATCTATCTATCTATCTATCTATCTATGACTATTTATTTATTTGTTTACATATGAATTATTTAACTAGCTTATATATATATATATATATATATATATATATTTTTTTTTTGCTAGCCTTACTTGCATGCTTGCATGCTTGCTTGTTTGTTTATTTTATTTCTTGCGTACATGCTTGCGTGTATATTTGTTTGTTTATTTATGTATTTATTTTCTTTTCTTGCTTACTTACATATGTGCTTACTTATTTATTTGTTTGTTTTTTGCTTTCTTGCTTACTTACATATTTGCTTGCCTATTTATTTTATTTGTTTGTTTGGGTTTTTATTACTTGTTTACTTACATGCTTATTTATTTATTTTTAATACTTTTTACTTACATGCTTATTTATGTAATTATTATTTGTTTGGGTTTTTTATTGCTTATTTACTTAAATCCTTATTTATTAGTTTGTTTGTTAATTTTTTTGGGTGAATTGTTTACTTACTTCCACGTTTGTTTGTTTATTTATTCGTTATTTGTTTGTTTTTTCCCTTTTCTCTATTTATTTTTTTACATGCTTATTTATTTATTTGTTTGCTTGCTTACTTGTTTATTCTTTTATTTTTTTGCTTACCTGCTTGTCTGTTGATTAATTAGTTTGTTTGCTTACTTGCCATCTGTCTGTGTGTCTGTCTGTCTGTCTGTCTGTCTGTGTGTCTGTGTGTCTGTGTGTATTGAAAGGTTTAATAGATTAATTTGATCACTAAGGTCACAGCCCATGGTGTAGTTAAAGTCCCACTGGAGGGTAGTTGAGATCCGGTGTAAAGGCCACAGCATATGATTTACCCCAATCGATTTACCCCGTGAATCTCCTGCCCATGAGGGTAAGGAGCGTGTGTGTGGACTTTTCCCATCGTCCCACTGACTCTGTTCTCCAGTTTGCTTTCAAATTATTTACAGGATTTCATCTGCATATGGTTTTCTCATATGTGCTGTTTTGTGTGTGTGAACTGAAACTGTGTGTGTTTGTATGTGCTTGTGTGCGTGTGTGTTCGCTTCCCGTGTGTTATTACATTGGGAATGTATGAACTCCCAGACTGAGACTGATTGTGAGAGCTGCTCTCGGTCTTCCAAGCAATCCCCAGTGTACCTCAGTCACACTCACAGCATGATTGTTTTTTTTCCTTTTCATTTCTCCTTCTAATCTCTTCTCTTTTTCTTTCTCCCTCACCCTTCTTTCACTTTCTCTCCTCTCCTCTCCTCTCCTCTCCTCTCCTCTCTCCCTTCTTTTTTCTCTCCTCTCCTCTCCTCTCTTCTCCTCTCCTCTCCTAACTCCCTTCTTTTTTCTCTCCTCTCCTCTCCTTTCCTCTCCTCTCCTCTCCTCTCCTCTCTCCCTTCTTTTTTCTCTCCTCTCCTCTCCTAA
>JAOVVF010000004.1:19252640-19264905 GCA_028565595.1 Duopalatinus emarginatus
CTCATAAAATAAATGTCTATAACAAAAGTTGTACTAAACACAATATAGGGTGCCTAAGACTTTTGCACAGTACTGTACAACTCTAATGATGCCCAACATACAGCTAACATTAACCACAGCAACAGGTACAGAAGGTATTCAGGTCGAAAACTTATGATGGACGAGCTGACATTCACCTTATGTATATATATTGAAGGTAAACGAATGATGGCTACACATTATTCTATCATTTATATACTCTGGAGTGCAAGACAAACAGGTACAGATGAGCCTATGCAAGGCTGGTGGAGGCTCCATAATGATTTGGGGTTTGTTTAGCTGGCATTCCCTGGGACCCCTGGTACATCTACGACCATATCTGACAGGTGAATGCTTAGTGTCACGAGTTACACCTGTTCATGTCCTGCATTCATTCCGATTGAACTCTTTTCACATTAGCCATGTTCTTTTTTTTCCTATGTAAACCTAACAGTGAGTGTGTAATAAGTTTGAGCTGTACTACATTTGCAGTGATCTGTATTGGGGTGTGCTTAATCCATTCACCTTAATGTGTTCATGTCTGCTAGACACACATGCTGCATTAGCCTTGCCCCGTATTTTATTTTTATTTTTTATTTTTTTATTTATTTTTTTGCCCTTCACTATTTTGAGCTAAGTGCACACTGGGGATGAAGAGTTTGCCCGTGTTGATCATCTGGTGTTCAGATTCCCAGCGAAGTGAGTGATGTAAAAATTAACTGTGATAAAGACGTCTGGCATCTCCGTGTTTCTGCATGGCTCCAAATTCAGGTTACTAGGTCTCTGGTTCTGTCATGAGCTTTGGTTTCTGTCTGTGTATTTTTTTTTCCCCCAGTGTTCTTATGGGTTTCATCTGGGTTCTCTGATTTTCTACTACCTTCTAAATACATACCTGTATGTGAATCGAATACTCAAAATTGCAACTGTGTGTAAGGTGTCCTAAGATGACTTACCTTTCTATACACTGTGTATTCCCGGTGCATTCCTGGTACAAGGCTCCAGATCCACTGTCTAGGAGGAAGCAGTTAATTAACAATGGGTGAATCGTAGTGTAGAAACAGAAGTGCAGACTCTCACGTTTATATTTATTCACTGATCAGTGACTTTTATAACTTTTATTATTTTTAGTCAAATCATGTGCGACAAGGATCCTGCTGATGCATGTAGAAATATTTAGACTGTAAGCCGTCTCAGGTTAGACAGCAATAAAATCAGCAGCAGCAGCATCGCAAGGCAAAGTGCCATCGTTTTGGACTTTTATTTCCACTGCACAACAGTAAGATCCTGATACCGCAACAAAAGATCCAGGGTTCGAATCCTAGCACTTCGGGAACGTTGCTTTTTTTTTTTCTGGGGCAGTTGTGGGCTGGTTTGGTGAAGGGACCAGAACCTTGTGACCGATTTCGATCACCAGAACAGTCACGACACGACTGAAGTGCCCTAGAGAAAGGCACCTAAACTCCAACTGCTCCTTAGTGGCTATGGATAGGTGCTGCCTACTGCTCTGGGCAACTGGTTTTACTGCCCTCTAGTGTGTGTGTGTGTGCGCGTGTGTGTGTGTTTGACTAAATGGATGGGTTAAATGTGGAGATCATATTTCACTGTGCGCAAGCATAGTAGCTTGATCGTTTCACTTTCACTTTCACTTCACGGCTGTCCGGAAAGTATCAGGCAACACAAACTACTTTTTATGTTTGGATGTCATTAAGTGTGAACAAGACCCCCAAATCGTAGGCTTCCAATACAAGTCTTACACTCATTTACTGTCTGTCTGTCTGTCTGTCTGTCTCTCACTGTTCCACCACGTCTATTGGTTGCCGTTCTTCTGTTTGTGAAAGCGTGTGACAGAGATTTGTAGATTAACCTTGCCTTTTACTCCTAGGCGTTCAGTCCAGCATTAGCCAGTCACGATAATTAGCTCACAATTAGCCAACTTCCTTCCAGGACTCGCATTTTGTTCTGTTAATCTGGCACGTTAAATAATTAAAGTTACTCTAAAAATTCCCCGGTTCGGATTTCTTTCCGCTCCTTTCCCTCCTGTCTCCGTTCTCCAGCTCCTCCATTAGATGATCTGGTGGAGTGAGCGTACAGATGTGTTTCAGTATTTTCTCTTTATTTAGTTTTTATTTTTAAATATCCCAGTGGGAAAAAGGTGTTATCGGATCTGCCTGATTTTGAAATACAAATACGTAAAGCGGATTCCATCGGCTCCTTCAAAATCATGACGCGAGTCAGGATGCCGGTTTGCATTAAAACGTTTGTTTGCAGACTTTTGATTTTACATTCCATTCTCATTTAATACCACCCGCCATCAGACCTGCCCAGGCATGGACTCCACATAACAGGTGTTCTGTGGTATCTGAAGCACCAAGACATTAGCAACAGATCCTCCTGTCGGATCAAACTAGCTTTCACACATCAGTCAGCCTGGGGGTGCCCATGACCCTGTTGCTGGTTGACCAGTTGTCCTTCCTTGGACCACTTTTGGTAGGTATTAACCACTGTATACTGGGACACACCTCATAAGACCTGCAGTTTTGGAGATTATTTGACCTCAATATCAAACCAAAGCAGAAAAAAATGGGCAAGCATCAGGATCCGAGTGACTTCGATAAAGGCAAAATGGTGACGGTTAGACGATTGGGTTCGATCATCTCCATAACAGCAGGTTCCATGGGGGTGGTCCAAAAGTGGTCCAGTAAAGGCTCACTGATGTACATGAGAGACGAGGACTTGCGTGCCTTATCCAGTCCCACACCACAGAACACCTTCAGAGGTCTTGTAAAGTCCATGCGTCATCAGCTCGGAGGGTTAATGGTATGGCTGATGGGTGTACGTCATAAATAAGTAAGAACTTTAGTGTGATTTCTAGTTTGTTATAAATGAGTTTCACATTCGTAAGCCACAGATTTGTGTTAAATCCATGTTAGATCCAATCAGTAAGGGTGTAGTCTGATCTTGTGCTCCAGTGGGATAAAAGGAATCAGACCTTATGTACCTTTAACATGGTCAGAATTAAATAGAGACTGTTGTGTGAAGATTTATTTCATTTTATTGTATTTTTTTTTTCTTTTCTTTTCTTTTTATTTAACTCCATTTTATTCACTTTTTTGTTATTTATATAAAATCTGTTTATTTTCTTTTACAAATTAAAATAAAAAACGACTGTAGATTTTCAGTGCTCAGTCTCAGACCTTTGGACGTCACTGTATATGGCTCTGTGTGTCTGTGTCTGTGTGTGAGTGCTGACCTCCTTCAGCTCACAGCTTTTAGTCTCTAATCTCATTCTCCATGGCTGTCCTGCCAATTACCAATCCTCTTACACTCCCACTGTGACCATGGCAAATACTCTCTTAGTCCCATACACACAGAATACACAGTATCTACTCACACACACACACACACACACACACACACACCTCTTTGACATAACCCCATGCCATAGAAACTCTTGCCCCTAGACGCACATGTTTACAGGATGTCATCATCCAGGAGGCCGACACGTCAGTGCACCCCGTGAGTCTTTATTAAGTAGAACGCAGCTCCCGTGTGGCCGTTTTCCTTTAATTATTCAGTGTTGTTTTGGCTGCTTCGTGTCTACGATGAACCGACTCTGATTGACTGCTGGTGCAATTAACTACATCTCCGAGTTTGTGTTGTGTTTCAGAATAGATCTCTCATTAGTCCACCTTAAGAGCTGTGATGCTTTCTCTCGCTCTCTCTTTCTCTCTCTCTCGCTCTCTCTCTGTGTTTCTACATTGTAATTAAATGCTTTACTGTTTTATATTTCATTCCCCACTTCCGTACATATGTGGCGTTCACAAAAAACAAACTTATGATCAAATGATACGTTTTAATCTACGCGTACCAACTCATGCTTTCTTCCAGTTATATCCAGCTGTTATCTACTCTACTCTGGAGTTGTAGAAAAAACGGTACAAATTAGCCTGCAAAATACACGTCATGGCTTTATAATCATCTCCATTTAGCTGCCATTCCATGGGACCTCTGGTACGTCCACAAACGTCTCTGACAGGTGAATGCTTCGTGTGGCTCCTTATGGTAACTTAGGTGTGAACGGCAAAGCTACGAACTCAATGGTTAGAGTGCGAGTTGGTGTCTCTAGACGTGTGTGATGGTGCATTGTCCATTAGAATGAAAGCAGAACATGAACTGGTGTAAGTCGTCAGAAAGGAGAACAGTCTTCACCTGTCAGAGATGTTTGTAGATGTACCAGGGGTCCCATGGAAAGCTAGCTGAACAAACTCCACACTATTATGGACCAGCCTGTGTATTTTGCTTAGGCTTATCTGTACTACTGGTGTGTAGCTTGGACTAGGTATACAGTTCACAATTTTCTGTGTTTAAATATGTGTGAACATGAGTTTGTATATCCGTTACTAACATATGTGGGTCTTTACAGCCCGGCGTGATGACGAGGAGCTCGAGGAGAAGAAATTCATCAAGAAAAGAATCAAAGAGCTGAAAGTGCTGGATCCTAAGATCGCCCAGAACCTGTGTGAGTACATATCCCTCAGCTTGTACACGGGCCAAAAGTATACGGACACCTGACTGCCATACCTATGTCTGCTTGTTCAATTCATTTCAATTCAATTTTATTGTTGTACTAATACAGGGTTGTATAGTATAACAAAACACTGTCGGGCTACTTATCCAGGGTAGTGATAAAAAAAATAATACGAAAGAACTAGAAATGTAATTAAAATAGGAATAAAATGAATAAACACAATGTACATAGTGCAGGCTGCTGCGCTACTGCGAGCGACGCCCATCACTCGGACTTGCCGTTCGGTTTAACGAATCTGAACATTGACCTGCTTTGCCGTTGACCTTTCCACAGCGCAGCTGAAGCGACAAACTGTTCTTTAAAAACTAGGTAAAAAAACGACCCAGGCTGTACGAGCATGAACAAGTTGCTCAAGTCCAGCAATTTGCACCCCAGCCTTAAGGTGACCGAAGCACACACGCTTATCGTCTAAGCGCAGCCTGGGTTGAACATCCCATTCCAAATGTATTCCCGCTTTACGCTTTTGTAATAAGCTCCACTCTTCTGGAAAGGCTTTCCGCTAGATTTTGGAGTGGGTTTAACTACACGATCATTAGTGAGATCAGACATCAACTGATAACGTGAAAAGTGAGGAGGTCTGGGGTTCAGTCCGTGATCCAGTTCATCCCTAAGGTGTTCAGTGAGGTTGAGGTCAGGACACTGTACAGGACATGTGACTTCTTCCAGTTCAACCTTAACACACAATAGCTGCGTCCAAAATGGCGTACTCTCATACTAGTTAGTTAGTATGCAAATCTAGTATGAGACACGATGTAGCACGTCCGAATACCTAGTACGTATCAGGGATTATGTGAAAGGTTCCCAGATGTCCTACCAGGTCAGGAGAGATTTGCTAGTACCCTCCGCAGCACACTATCCGAGCCTGGCGTATCCCAGAATTCACCGTGAGCAAACGGAGAGCTCGTTTTATCTTTAAACGAGACTGAGCGAGTTTATGATTATCAGTGTAGCCTGACCGGAGGTACCATTTTTAATTACAAATTTTAAGGTAATTAAAATTGAAACTATAAATAATTGGGTGTGACTTGGGTCTTGGGTCAAAGGTTGTTGGTAAGATAGCAGATCAATCGTATCCAAGGTGGTGTGCGTACTACATGCTCGCATACTAGAAGTGTGTACTAGTTTAGCGGTTAAGCCGTATGTACTTACTCCAAAGTAGTATGTAGTATTTAAGTATGGCGTTTCATGTCTTCATGGATCCCTGTCATTGTCACTCAGTCATTGTCATGCTGGAACAGGTTTGGGTGTCTGCTCCAGACTTATGGATAACATATAGTCAGTTGTCTTCAAACATTTTCCTTACAGTGAATGTTCGCACTTATATGCATTTCCAGCCTCCTTTCACACACTTAAGCATCCCATAACCACCCCCACCCCCATATAAAGCTATTTGCACTGTGGTATCCATGCACGATCAGTCACACAGCTACTGTTTAATTAGCACAGATCTTATTTTCAGTAACCGCGTACACACGCTACAGATATATTCCACAGAGTTATGGGGTATCACGCTGCTGGATTTTGCCATTCAGATTGCCAACCATATGCTACCATAAGCCTGTGGGCTCAAGACGGTTCAGGGGCGGTTTGAAAAGACGACTGGAGCTCACAGTAAGCTCGGGATAATAATAAAAATAATAATAATAAAGCTCTACGCTATCAAGTTTCTAATAGTTAATGCATTTGGCCAGCCGTGACTAAAGCGACGCTTAAGGCACAGGCTCTTTTTCCCAGAGATCCTGGGAACAAGACATGATTATTTTCCTCTCACTTTCATTCTCTCTGTCTTTGTATGTAATTATATGCAAGACCCTGAAGATATACACATAACCAGATGTGTTTGTCCTCGCACCTGTGTGTCAAGGCGCTACACCCATCCTCATGCCTTCACTGAGGTCCCGAGCCCTTTCTGCCAGTCTTTATTACACAGAGCAAGTGACCTGGATCCAATAACGTGTGGTATAATTGAGCCAGCCTGAACAGCTCGAGTCAAATCGCACTCTTTAAAACCACTCACTCAATGCGCTATCGCCGTAAAAAAGGCGCTAAGCCACCTCCCCCTCCACCTCCCGGCCATTCCGCCCGCTTTATTAAAGACTGTGCCAGAGAGCAGGCTGAGCTCCTATCAGATCCAGTAAATAGATCAGACCCACCGTAGCGCATACATGTGCAGGGAGCAGGAAGATAATAGCGTGGCTTCGACGCTAGCGTCATGCTTTAGTTACAGAAAGTGATAGATGTGCGGGGAAAGCCGATTGCCTTTCCCAGGCATGAGAAGACAGGCTGAGGCTGCATCGATGATCCTTTGTTATGTGGACAATGTCTTGGAACTGATGTGCAGAACAGCAGCAGGTCCTCAGGCGTAAACATAGCATCTCTATTTTTAATCTTTTGGCTTTACAGACACTGCCAAGTTTATAGCTTCAGCTTTGCACACACACACACACGCTTATGTTTATATGTCTATAGCAGGTTTGACATTTATTTTTTATCTTGTTCACAATCAGGTCATATAAGCACTTGCATAATAGGCAAATGCAACTTAAATTAAAGATTATCACTCTCAAGAACAGAGATTTCAATCAGGTGTTTTTAATCAGGCGTTGAAAACACCTGTAGATGTGAAAAGAACCGTAACGAGCAGCAATTAAGCAGATATAAAAGGACTGAGATACTTGGCTTTTTCTAGACAGGTAATGAAGTCCAGGGAAAGGACAAAGAAGTCAAGAGAGGAGGTCATGTCTCTGCATTAGCAAGGATACGCTTATTGAAACATAGCAAAGACATTAAACAGTCCAAGAGACACAAATGAAAGCATTATTCGTAAGTTTAAAACAGAAATAATAGAAATGCTGCATGGCCGTGGCTGTCGGCAAATGCTATCCAGTACCAGACAGAAAAGTGGAGAAAAATTCCCGGCTGACAGCTGAGGAACCGTGACAGGACGTGTCAGAGAAAGGTACTCTGGTTTCGGTCCAGACACCCGAGATGAAGGCCTCTGAGCCAGAACTCCCAGGTGTAACCCCCTGCTGACTCCAGAACACAAGAAGAGTCGCCTCCAGTACGCCAAAAACCATGTGGACAAACCACAAAGGTGTTGGGATACCGTTTTCTAGAGCAATGAGACAAAATTAGAACTCTTTGGGTCTATGGGTCAACAATATGTCTGGAGGAGGAAGAACCAGGCCTATACAGGAAAGAACACCTTGCCTAGTGTGAAGCATGGCGGTGGGTCAGTCAGGCTCTGGGGCCGTTTCACTGCTTCAGGTACAGGTAATCTTCAGTGTGGAAGTTAGCTACCAGAAGATCTTATGCAGTCAATGACAAAGCTGAAGCTTGGGAGGCATCCCAACAGGTCAATGATCCCAAGCATACCTTTAATTCTACCATGGCTTGGTGCAGAAGAAGGGCTGGAAGATTCTGAAGAGGCCATCGCAATCGCTTATATGACTTACCCCAAAGAAAATCTCTGGTGGGACCTGAAGAAGGCAGTTGCAGCACGCAAGCCCAAGGATATCAATCAACTTGGAGACCTTTGCCCATGAGGAATGGGATAAGATACCTGCTAATCACTGCAAGAAACGTGTACCGTTAAACTGCTTTAAGACAAAAGGTCAGAACGGTTTTAACCCTGTCTCTAAAATGAAAGTGAAAGTGAACTATTTGCCTACTGTGGGTGGCCTCAAATCACAGTGCCTGGGGAGCAGTTGGAGTTGGATGGCACTTCAGTCGTCCAGTATCAAACCTGGGACCTTCCAGTCAGCAAAACCGGTTCCCTAAGCACTAGGCCACGACTGCCACGGATGTTCTGTCTCACGTCAATATTTTTATCACACTATTTCAGCCTGCCCCCCAAAAAATAATCGTGAACCACTTCACAGGAAGAGCGTTAAATCACACGCCTGAATTAAACTCGCACCGTTTAGCCGCCTCACCTGCTGAACTGGATGCTGGATGTCGAGGCCTTACTCATCCTCAGGCAGATTTCTCACCATGTTGTGGGATTGATAACATCCTCACTTTTTACTGTGTGGTCTCTTTCTGTTCTCTGAAGAAGCCTTCATATGTCTCATATTCATTAAAATGGCCAAAAAAAAAACTGGTACAGACGACGCTGTGCAAAATATGTACTTTCTCTCTCTCTCTCTCTCTCTCTCACACACACACACACACACACACACATATATATGCCCAATCTCTCTATTCTTTATCCTCCCCCTTTTCTCTCTGTATCTTTTTACTCTCTCTCTCTCTCTCTCTCTCTCTCTCTCATTGTTTTACCCAGTGTGACAGATTGAAAGCACTTTTTTAATCTCCCTTGTAACATGTTTTGATAAGTGTTTCAGTAACCATGTTCTTATTTCTGGTTTTCCACGCTGCCCGATAAAAAAAGAAGAAATGTTAGTTACTTAAGATTGCAGTTTATTTTAGCAGGACAGAAAAACTGTGGGTCAACATGTTTGCTGATCTGTTACAATAAAGAAAGCAATATTAGTTCAAATGGATTTTTTATTGGTTAGGTTAATATGACAGTATGTTGTCATTTCTACTATGAGTTATTTCATTATTTATTAAAGTTTTATTAGTTTGGCCAAGTGAGTGACTAAAGTCTGGTTTAAAATCTCTCTCTCTCTCTTTCTCTCTCTCTCTCTCACTCTCTCTTTGTCTCCCTCTTTCAGCTATTTTCCTAGGTTCCTTCCGCTTGCCTTACGAGGAGATCAGGAGGATGATTGTGGAAGTAGATGAGGAGCAGCTGACAGAACCCATGATCCAGGTAACATCTTTTCACCTGCACTATTCGTTAATTACAGTTAATGATACTAGAAGTGTCATGGTAATAAAGTACTCACGGGCTGTCCCATAACATTTATCACCCCGTCAGTGTCTACATTTACGCTGAAGGTTGCTCTCGGTACTGACACGGTGTTGATGCTTTACTTCAACTGTTCCAGGTGACGTTAGCGCTCGGGGTAAATTCTGGGCCAAGTTATTAAAGCTGTTGACCTGAACTAATTAGAACTAGCAGCACATCCTAAAGTCTTTCAATGGGGTTAAAGTCAGATAGATCCCTCATGGACCCTGGATCATTCTTTCACTATTTGAGCCTGACAAATCTCGCCATTGACATCCTGGAATATACCACAAGGGAAGAGAAAAGCTGTTAGTGGTGCTAGAAAAGCAAATCGACACCCAGACTGATTTGTACAACCACTCCGTAGCTTTGCAGAGGGGTGGACGTGGTTCGAAGGTCTTGTGGCTAGAAGGTTGCTTGTTCAGTCCCCTGTACTAAAAAGACATGACTGAAGTGCTCTTGAGCTCTCCTCGAGTCTCCTAACCCCCCAACTGCTCACCAGACTCCATGGAAGGTTGCTGCCAACCACACCCCCCTGTCGCTCCGGGCAGACGTCTCCGCTGACTCCTAGTGTGTGCGTTCACTAGTGTGTGTTTTTAACTCTCTGGATGGTTTAAATCAGAGGTCCGATTCCTCTGTATGCAAGTATAGTATAGCTCTGCGGAGAACATCATCAGGTGCTCTCTACCCAGCTGTAGGCTTGCAGTTAAGGAACCCACCTTGGGACCCAGGTTCAAGCCCAGAAACCTCCAAGACTTGACTGGAGTGCCCTTGAGCAAGGCCCCAACTACTCCCCGGGCGCTGTGAACAGCTCTGGGCATGTATGCTCACTGCCCCCTAGTGTTCACTAACGTGTGTATGTGTGTTTCACTGCATGGATGGGTGAATTCCACTGCACAGCAGTCAAAAGAGGTTTTTTCAGGAACACTGTTTAATTTGTTACTTATTGAGCAAAACAAGGACAAACTGGCTCACTAACCCACTGCAGTATGAACCCTAAACACCTCTACATAAGGTGATTCACTAACTTGTTTCACTCAGCACATGGGACTGTGCAGTGTCAGGGGCATTGGTTATAAAGGGCCATGTGCACAAGCTTGACTGATTGAAGGTATTTGTTTTATTGTGCCTGTTGTTGTATTTTTGTAAATGCACATTTTTTATAAATTCTAGTCTTTGAATGTATTGTTTATTACACTGTGGAGTATTGCATTGCACCTTAATTTAAAGGCGATAAAGATTTTCTGATTCTGACACCGAATCATTTCGTGTCACAGCAAATCCGGCAGTAATTACAGGAATCGTATTGTACTGTGTGGAGGTTCACGTCCCTATGAAACAGTTTTTCTTTGCCCAGCTACATGCTAAACAGCAGCAATGACTTACAGCCGTAGTAATCCATCCATATCCTCGTTCTAAACAGCTACGGCTTTGGTTGGCTTGTCCTGTACAGTCTGCCTGTATTCATAAACATCACCCTGTCTACCCATCATGCCTTTCTGACAGTGCTCACTATTGGCCTTGTTAGCTTTGTCTTGTTAGATACATAGAAATGGACAGCGTCAGGAAGAAAGAGACTGGGACGAACACTCGGTCGGAATGTTTTCAGACTCCTTCTGAAGTTTTCAGCGCGCTCTACATTGTTGTAGCATCCACATTCTTCTTTCTCGAACCCGTGTTGGGTAATTACCACAGTCGGCTCTGCTTCAGTAGCTTACAGGGAAACGTGTAAAGGAGATGCACCGGGGGTTGCTGTGTAACACTTTGTTGTATACTAACTTTTACTCCTCTTGTGTATGTATGTGTGTGTGTGTGTGTGTGTGTGTGTGTGTGTATGTATATATATATATATATATATATATATTTCTCTGGACATCGAGCCGGAAGCTTACTCCACTTACCAAACTCTGTTTATGCTATCGACTGATTTAATGTTGAATGATCGTGCTATGTAAATACTTTGAGAACGAGCTATGCCGCTGCAGCGTTGTTTTCATTTGAATAGCCGCCTCTGTAAATATTAGAAGTCATAAACCCGAACTCAAGGCCCTCATGGTGCGGCTCGAACAAATTAAACAAACAGCCCGCTGTTGAGCCCCTGCGTCGATGGGCCGGTTATTAAATGTGAATTTATACTGCGGCTATCAACATTAGCAGCCAGAAATATGGATTTCCTTTGCATTAGATGACAGATTATTGTGAGCGTATTGATATATGGCATTCGGCGCAGATTATTTGGGCTAAACGAGAGTGGACTGCATAATGATAAACCATTTATCTGCTCTTTAATGAACTTATTGGAGGGCGAATCAAGGGGAATGAGAGGAATTACTTTGGCAAATGCAGACATAAATTGAGATGAGCACGGGCTGCATGTGTAATGTGGGGGTAAAAGACAAGGTTGAACGAAAGGTTTTATTAAAGAGGAGGTTGGTATTCACTGGATTTGGTACTTGGGAGGACAGAGTGTAGTGCGTCTGTAAATAAAGACTCAGCTGTGTTATTTGGCTGATATTACCTCTGTATACATTCTCTACCTCACTCTGTCTGTCTGTGTCTCTGCCTATCAGAACCTGGTGAAGCATCTTCCTGAGCAGGAGCACCTCAACACACTGGCCAAGTATAAACACGAGTATGCCAGTCTGTCTGAACCTGAACAGTTTGGGGTTGTGGTAAGTGTATACACACACACACACAGTTTTTGTCTATCTGTCTGTCTGTCTGTCTGTTTGTCTTTGTATCTGTCTGTCTGTCTATCTTTGAATCTGTCTGTCTGTTTGTTTGTCTGTCTATCTATCTATGTATCT
>JAOVVF010000004.1:19278242-19312669 GCA_028565595.1 Duopalatinus emarginatus
AGCCAGATACCTGGCATCTTTTCTTGGATGAGCGGGGGCTTTCCTGCCGAAGCACGGATCGCTACTGAGTTGGGCGCATAATGAAAGGCGCGGAAAACCCCGGGTGGACGACTCGCCCGGCTAGCAACAGTGGTGGCATCCACCAAACGGGAGCACACTAATGATGTCATCAGCGCCAAAACAACAGGAGGGCATTATGGGATTTGTCGTATTAGCGATAAATGCACTGTTACAGTATAATTACCGGCGGGCCAGCTTCAATAGTAATATTGGATATTGCCTCACAGGCCAAATATAATTACACTGCGGGCCAAATTTGGTCCGCGGGCCAGAGTTTGACACCCATGCACTATAATATATGTATATAGTGTACACAGCTTTGACTGTCAATGCATGGACTCAACAAGACCTTTGAAGGTGTGCTGTGGAATATGACACCAGGGGCGTCGATTTGGTCTTGACATTGGTGGGGACCCAAACTCAAAGATGTGGTGCGGATCGGACTAAAATGATCAGACGACCGCAGAGTTCAGCAGAAAACAGGAGGTAAATCTGCCTGTCATTTTCCCTGAGGACGTCTGAGAAAAACACAGACATGGTCATGATGGGAATAAAAGCACAGAGGACCGCATGTAATAGAGAGAGTTACTCTAGGACCCCACGTGAGTCTAATCCCGTCGGTCTCGCATGTGACTGGAAAGTTTTCCTCCCAGTTTTGGGTGCTAACAACCAAACGTGGTTACAGAGTCTCACGAGATAGCAGGGAAACACAATCACACACCAGACATATGTGTTACAGGGAGGTGGGACTCGAGTAGAGAACGGGATTTAACCCTTTCTGCACCTCTAGGTTAATGAGACGTTGACAGACTGGTTTTTTTTTTTGGAAGGGATCAAATTATTTGGGGGGACAATTCAATAATCGATGGATATTGGTGGGGACATGTCACTTCCGGTAATTCTGCTAATTCTGTGCCCTTGTATGACACCGAGTATCAGGCCATAGGGTGCTAGGCTTATTCCCCGAACCCACATCAGTTAATTTTGGGTGCCCAAGACCCAGGTACAGGTTCACTAGTTGTCCATCTTTGGATCAGGTTTGGTCGATATAAACCACTGCATACTAGGAGCCCCCCACCCCCACCCCACAAGACTTGTTGTTGTGGAGATGCTGTAGCTCTTCTAGCCACCACAATTTGGTACTTGTCAAAGTCTCTCAGATCCTTGAACTTGCTCCTTTTTCCTGCTTCTACCAGATCAACTAGGACGTGTTTAAACATATTGCTCTGGTTTAATAAATAGACATGAATCCAATTTGGAATAAAAATACCTTTACAAAATTAAAAAAAGGCATGGGCTGTGTGAAACTGTGTTTGGTGTTAAAACAAGTGAGGCTTGTGTTGTTGTCAGTCACCATCTGCTTTAATTTAATTATATCTAAGCATCTGTAAAACGGGTTGCAGGGATGGCAGCTTGTCCTAAAATAACCTTCCACTTTATATAAGTCACATATAACTGGCATCTGTAAACTATTTATTTTAATATATAATACTTATATGATCTTAAGGAAACATATCTTAATTAAAATAATACATCAAATGAGGTTAATATGGTATAATTACCCACAGCTATGGTGACATGATAAAGTTATTCTTAGCTATAACACGTTCATGTTTCAAGCAAAGCAGCAGCACTTCACATTTCACGTGTCACACAAGCAACCTACAGCATTCAGGGACTAATTAATCTAGATAAAACAGAGGCATGTTTACTAGTCTTTAAGACGTGATGGCTTTCCAAAGCAACCAGCACGGAGACTCGTGCACAGGAGTTTGTCAGGTAAGATGCCCTGAGTATGCTGTGTATTTACTCATTCCTCTGTAAAGGTCAGACACATGCGAAAAGTCATGTGATGGCAATACTTCGGTTGTTTATGAAGTGGCGTCGGGAATGTATACCCCTGTATAACGTGTGAGGTGTTATCTTGTGAGTGAGGTTGAACACTGGCCAGCTTGGTGGGTCCTCTGGTCCAACTGAACACATCATTGATGTGTTTTAAAGCTTGGTGACCATTTGCAGCTCTTTATAGACTTCATGGACTTCCTCAATGATGGGATGTTCTAGCAGGATAATGCCATGTCATCAGCCTTAGGTTGTCCAGAACTGGTTCAAGAAACATTCTGCAAAGTTTTGATGTATGGTGTGTCCTGCAAGTTTACCTGACATGAGCACAACGGCACATTTATGGGATGTGGTGGAGAGGTCCGTTTGGACCCGAGATCCTGCATCTATAAAAACACTGAGTTGTGGGTGGATATCAAGATGAAATAGGCTTAACGCATCTTTAAATGTCTTCCATGCACCTGTAGATGACAGTGACGTATAAGGGTCTTCAACTAGCTAGTTTTAAAATACTAAAAATCAGAGTATTTTTTTGTAATTGATCAAACATTAAGAATGTTGTGTAAACATAAGTTCATATAAAAAGTTTGAACTAAGCAATTTTAGTGTTTTTAATCCAGATAAATTGGCAACGACTTTACAAAATGCCATGTGGTGCGACCGTGATTTATCTTAAAATAAATTAATTGCCTTAACATGCCTAATGTTTTTTTTTTTTTACAAGTTCTCAGTAAAATAGCGTGTTCAAAAACAGACATTCTGTAAATAATAATCTCATTTTTGCTTATAATAAATGTCACAGTCGCCTTCTTCTACACAACATACTTATATATCCTAAAAATCACTAATAAAAGTAATAAAATATCCTAAAACATACAATTAACTCAAGCATACTGCATCAGTGATTCATATTTTTAGCCGCGTTAACTAGATATCTTATTTAGAATTGAATACAGTTACTTCTATTATTGGGCTCACCACATGATATTTTGACACCTAAACGACAGAAAAATAACAATTAGCCAATGTTTTATGAACAGTTAAATCACTTTCATAAAACAAAAAGTTTGAAGCTATGTGAAATATAAAACTTGATAATAATATCACTAAAATGATAGCTAATAGGAGCTAACAGTATTCATACTAAATGAAAAAAAAGGAAAACGATTTAATTAAAACGAATTAACGAATTCATTTAAAATGTACACAATCACTGAAGCATAATTAAATAAGCATGACTGTAGTTTAGTACAGCACTGTTATTTCAATCTGATCCAGCGTGTATTGTGTATTCTCATATTCAGTATTCCCAGTAAACACTGCCACAATCTCCCCCAACTCTAAACCAGGATATATATTTTGACAGTAACTTGTGGTTTTATATATACGGGTGTATATATGAAAATAAAGTGATGCGGGGCGCCCTTACAAGCCCCAAGTACTTTATTTTATAGTACAGCTCAGTCTGGTGTACAGAATTTCACTAATACTACTGTGATTTGCCAACGACTGCGGTATTTCATTTATTAATGAACGACGCTTCGCACATTTTATTGCCTTGTGGTTATATTTAATGTTGTGGAACATCTGCGAGACAAGTTAGTTATCACGGTTATGACTTTGCAAAGCGCTGGGACCGTTATGTAGTGCCTACACCCTGAGACGCCTTTTACAAATGTCCTAATCTCTCCTAACAAGAAACATCATGTCTGTTATACAGGTTGTCTCAAAATTAAAGAAGCACCAATATAAACTGAAAACAGTTTGGCAGACGATGAACCACTTGTGCCACTGTTAGTGATATGGCCTAGCAGGATTCCCCCTTCCCCCAAAGCCTGGGTCTAAAACTGGGTCTTTTTTTTTTTTTTTTTAATTGGTGTGATTTGCCTTAGGTTATGCATTTCCGTTATGTACATGTTTGTGAATAAGCAGTTGCTATGGAAACAATACCATATTAAAACAAGCTTATTAATATAAAGTGAAGTGAACCACTCTTTAACCCATCTGTGCAGTCAAACACACACTTACACACAGTGAACAGACACTTAAAAGGGAAGTGAGCACACATGCCCAGAGCAGTGGGAGGTTGGGGGTTAGGTGCCTTGCTCAAGTGCACTTCAGTCGAGTCTTTGTCGGTTGTCGGGATCAAACCTGATGGTACCAAGGCTGGTTCCTTGATCACAGTCGTACATAACAGTGGAAAATAATGCACACCTTTTTGCCCAATCAGATTTCGACAACCTATTTTATGTACTATTTATATAAAATGTAACTTTTTTTTTTTAACCAATTAGATGAGGTCAGAACCAGAAGAGCAGCTGGAGATTATTTTGCTTATCTCATAGGATATTCTGGTCTGCGATATCAAAACATCGCAAACGTATCACAATGTATCAAAGACGTACAGCTCAGTGAATAATTTATTCAGTGCTGTCGTAGTACTGTGATCAGGCCTAAGTCCAGACTGAAATATTGCAGGTATGTGAATCTTATGTAAGTATGAGATTAATTAGTCTATACTTTTTTAAACCACGTTTTTTTTTACCCACTTTGGTGACTTGCCAGTTTGCGCATCCACCAGTTAGGCCGGGTTTTCATGAATGCATGTAAAAGCACCAATGCCATACATAGCACATGTGAGCTCACATAAACCCGGAATACATTAGTGTCTCTGTAATAACGGGAGAGCGAGTAATATGATCCCTCAGCAGTGTCGCTGTCGTGACTCCGATGATGGCTTTGGCGTCGTCTGGATTTACACTTGTGATATCTTTCTCCAGTTAATTCTTGTTTCTCCCGCGTCCGTCTCCATTGTGCTGTACGCTATTCAGTATGCAGTATGATACCACTTCAGTAATCAAAGGCTTTTGCTGCTCTGAAGAGCATATCGATCATACATTTATTACATGGCTCTTTCAGAAAACCACAAATAAAGCTGTCTGACATGTTAGGAAAACTATTTATCGGGATTGTGAACTTTGTTTGCAAAGACATTAAAGCTTAAAGAGAAGCTGGTAGTTTTAGCTCCTTGGTATGTACATGGACACTGAAGTGGCAGAAAAACTGGTAGCCTATGCAAAATACACAGGCTGGTGGTGGCTGCATAATGGTTTGTGGTTTGTTTAGCTGGCATACCAAGTGGGACCCCTGGTACATCTACAAACGTCTCAGACAGTCTCAGACTGTTCTCATGTCCTGCATTCATTCTAATGGGTTTGTCCTCTTCTACCAGGACAATGCACCACCACACACGTCTAGAGACACCAAATTATGGTTAGAGGAACACTCGTCTGATTTTGGGGTTTTGTCACCAGATCTCAACGTTATAGAACACATCTGGGATGCCGTGCAAATCCTACACCTCACATACAACAGAACATTGTTCTTACATTTTTTAGGAAGTATTGTGTTCATTGCATACAGAATATTTCCGCAAGCTCATGGAGTCCATATCGTCTGGGAGAACTACCAAGTATTAAACTGGTGTACCATCAGGTGTTGCATGGCATCTCCGATGTGTTCGGTAATGTTGAAATCAAAGTGCGAGCGGCAAAACCCCGAACTCAGACGGGTGTTCCTCTAACCGTAATTTGGTGTCTCTAGACGTGTTCGGTGGCGCATTGTCCTGTTTGAAAACACCAAATCCATCAGAATGAATGTAGGACATAAACAGGTGTAACTCATCAGAAATGAGGCGCACACAGCGTACACCTGTTAGAGACGTTCGTAGATGTACCAGGGGTCCCATGGAATGTCATCTAAACAAACCTCATACCATTTATGGAGCCACCATTAGCCTATGTATTTTGCATAGGCTCGTCTGTACCAGTCTTCAGTGTATAACAGTGTTAATGAGACTGTTTATAATCCTGACACTGGGATCATGTCCCCATCAGGATCCAGAGAAATAAGACACATTTCTGTCTGTCTAATGTGTTTGTGTTTGGTGTAATCTGTGGAGGTTTTAGACTGGAGAGAGTGTGTGTGAGAGCAGGTTGGCTCACGCAGCTGGTATGTCGCCGTGTTTTTTTTGTGTGTGTTTTTTTTTCTCGTGTGCCAGCTGACATGCCATCACCGGTGATCCTCCACTGCTTGACTGCGGTACAGCGAGCCAGAATACACAGAGTTCATCATCCTCCCATTCCAAAACATGCTGTTTATTGACTAGAACCCCAGCAGTGCTATCTGTCGGCCCTCCTTTTTCCCTCTTCTTCACCTGTGTTTGTCTGTCTGTCTGTGTCTGTCTGTCTGTCTATCTGTCTGACTGACTATCAGTCAACATCAGACACATTATATCCATCCATACCAGACATAGCTATCCCCATCTATCTATCTATATAAGAACTATTTTGTCTTATCTATCTATTCCTCATCTACCTAGCCATAGCTGAACCATTTACCCATTTATCCATTCATAAGAGAACTGTTTCTCCATCCAGTTATTTCCGAACTATTCATCTATCTATTCATCCATCTGTTCACCCACATTGTATTTGTTCATCCGTCCATCTTTTAACAACAGAAACATTCATCCGTCCATCCAGACAATTCAGAACTGTTTATCCGTTCATTTATCCGTTGTGTATTTGTTCGTCTCTCCATCTTTTTACAGCAAAAACATGTATACCTTCTTTCATCTATACATCCGTCCGTCTGTCCATCCTTCCATCCATGTATCCATCCTGCCATTTCAGAGATATTTACCCAATTATTCATCCATATCAGTCCAGTCCATCTATATCAACACCATTTATTAATTTGTCCATTCATTCATTCATCCATCTTTATACCAACGTTGTATTTATCCATCCGTCCATCTTTCCACAGCGCCATCTGTCCATCCATGCATCCATCCATCTATCCAAATATTTGTGTATCCACCCATGCATACATACATTTTGTCTACATGCATACATACATATCTGTCCGTCCGTCTATCTATCAACCTGTTTGTCCTTCCATGTATCTATCCAGCCATTTCAGAACTATTTATTCATTTATTAATCTGTCTGTCACCCACGTTCAGAAAATATGTATCCTCCCCTCCATCCATCCATCCATGCATCTATCTATTATCTATCCATCCATTTGTATATCCATCTGTCTATCCACTTGTCTGTCCTTCTGTCTGTCAACCTGTTTATCCTTCCTCCCATTCATGTATCCATCCAGCCATTTCAGAACTATTTATTCATCCATCTGTTCACCCACATTGTATCTGTTCACCCAACCATCTTTCTGCAACAGAAACATGTCCTCTCCTCTCCTCTCCTCTCCTCTCCTCTCCTCTCCTCTCCTCTCCTCTCCTCTCCTCTCCTCTCCTCTCCTCTCCTCACTTCTCCTCTCCTTTCCTCTCCTCTATCCATCCATTTATCCATCCATCTACCCCCCATCTATTTATGCACCTATCAATCCGTCCATCTATCTGTCGTTTTGTCATTCCATTCGTCAATCCATCCATCCATCCATCCATCCATCCATCCATTTGTCTGTCTGTTCATCCATCCATCCCTACGTCCATTTCTAACTCTTTTTTCCCTTACCCTAATGTCTTACTACTTCTTATTCTAAATTCATTTACATTGCATTCTACCACTCTACATCTCTCTCTCTCTCTCTCTCTCTCTCTCTCTCTCTCTCTCTTTCTCTCTTTCTCTCTCTCTGTCTCCCCCTCCCCTTCTCCGCAGCATCATTGTGAACCACACCTGTTGAACTTCATACAGACAGCAACATTGTGTTCATTTTCTCATTATGAACTGCGTATGAGACTGTTGCCTAGCTATGACAGAGATAAGCTTATTTTGTGTGTGTGTGTGTGTGTGTGTGTGTGTGTGTGTGTGTGTGTGTGCACGCGCACTGGATTGACAGTAGTGCTGTGTTGGGTCATGTTGCTCCCGGCAACCCCAGAAGCAAAGACAGATGACACAACAACAAAACTGTCTCACCACATTACTGCATGCTTCACAAGAGAACCAGGAGAACAAGTTGAGCAGTAGTGGTGGTCATCGGGAGCCCATCAGTCATTCCTCTGCCCAGGATTTTTTGGTTAGAACATCAGGATTGGCTGCCCGTGCACGTGTGGAACAGAGTGACAGTGTTCATTAGTAATAGCATGCCTCCTTTTTAATTAGGGCCCAGCTCGTTTAGTGTTGTCTCTGGGTGGAATAGTCATTGGTAATTAATCATGGCTGAGTCCCATGCCACTGTATTAATAAACAGAGCAGAAGGTGTGGAGGGACTCGCTGAGCCCTGGGGACTTAAGTGTACTTCCTACTTTTATTATTCTGCAATAAATAATTTAGTATGATTAAAACTCAAGATGCTTTGTATCTGGATAAAACTCACTAGTATATAATTAATAATAATGTATTTCTAATAATAATAATAATAACAGTAATAATGACTAAAACTGTGAGTGTGTTGTGGTGCATTCATGCATGTGTAATTGTGGTACTTATGCCTGTGAATAAATAGATATGGCAGCTGTGGGTCTGTGGTTAAAAAAACAGGCTTCTGACCAGTTTGATCCCCCATACAGACAAGACACAACCAAAGTGCTCTTAGGCAAAGCACCTAACCATAACCAGAGTCCTGTCTGTGTCAAAGTGTAGAACAGCACGCCTGCTCCTTATGTGGGTGCATGATTTTTTTTTTTATTTGTTTGTTTGTTCGTTTGTTCGTTCGCCCGCTCGTTCGTTCGTTTATTCATTCATTCATCCATCCATCTATCTATTTATTTATTGTGTGTAAGAAAGCACACCTCCTGTCTGTGTCGAACACACAGCACACCTGGTTCTGATGTGTTTATCTGTCTGTCTGTCTGTCTGTCTGTCAATCTGTCTGTCTGTCTATCTGTGTGTCTGTCTGTATATCTATCTGTCTGTCTGTCTATATATCTTTCTGTCTATATATCTGTCTGTCTGTGTCTGTCAATATGTCTGTCTATCTATCTGTCTGTCTGTGTCTGTCTATCTATATATCTATCTGTCTATCTATCTGTCTGTCTGTGTCTATCTTTCTGTCTGTCTGTCTGTGTTTGTCTATCTATATATCTTTCTGTCAATCAGTCTGTCTGTGTCTGTTGATCTGTCTGTCTATCTGTCTGTGTCTGTCTATCTATCTGTCTGTCTGTGTCTGTCTATCTATATATCTATCTGTCTGTCTGTGTCTATCTTTCTGTCTGTCTGTGTTTGTCTATCTATATATCTTTCTGTCCATCTATCTGTCTGTCTGTCTGTCTGCGTCTGTCTATCTATATCTATCTGTCTGTCTGTTTATATGTCTGTCTATCTATCCATTGTGTATATTGGGCAGCACACCTCCTGTTCAACATGTAGGACAGCACACCTACTCCTTATGTATGGATAAGATTTTTTTTTTTTTTTTGTTTAAACTTTGAGGGGTCTTGGTTGTACCCAGGTCAGAGTGTGCAGATTTTTGTATACCAAATTACAGCAGTTTAAAAAATAAAAATCCAAGCACACAGCTCTCTCTAACCTGCCGATATCCTGAAAGCTGTAGGAGACGTGAACGGAATATCAGAGAACTACCTCAGCTATTATTTCCCCTCCTCTGAGCGGTTCATCATTTGACTGAGTGTTGACGTTGACTAACTGAAGCTGTTTCCAGACATAAACACTGACTTTTTATCTTCCTCCATTTACTCTCCCCCGCCCCCCCGCCCTTCACAATCCCACCCCTTCTCCATCTCTCTCTCTCTAATGGCCTATCTGTGTTCTCTCCCACTCTTCCACATTTCATTAATAGCTCCCACTCTGGCGTTCCCTCATCAAATCGGTTGGCATTACGGGTAACACATCCCCGCCGCCCCGAAAGAGGCCTGCGTGCAAAGTCTAATCGTGTTACTCTATTACAGTTATTTCCATCCATTATTCTGCCTCTTCCTTTTTTCAGCTTGCTGTCTCTCTCAGACTGATAGAGTGGGTCAGACGGAGGGGCGTCTGTATTGTTTGAAGGAGGTGGCAACGTTTTTATTAATTACTCACCGTCGTGTTGTCCTTCCCGGCACTCAGAGAGGTACGATTTGCTGGATGATAGTCTTCTAACCTTATTTACTAGCGTAGGGTTCATGTACGTGTTCCATCTGACTGGCGGTTAAATCAGTCTCTCCTGTCCTGTGACTGTTTGTGCCAAAGCTGTCGCAGACTTTTGTCGAGGCCCAGCTGGCATTTCAATAGTGTACACAAACAATTAAACTACGCGTCTACCTACCCAGTGTTTCACATTTTCCTTTTCTTAGCACAGAGAAAAACCGGAAACGTAAACACACAAGGCTGAAAGTCTCACATGTGCATGTGGGCACAGCTTCAATAACCTACAGCCCACAAATACCAGTTCATCCATTATTCTGCAAACACACACACACACACACACACACACACACACAGAAACCTCTGTGCACTCTTCTAGACTGTAGAGAAGGTACTGTATATAGGGCAACATTATACACTGAAGTGCCAGAAAACCTGCCTGTGTAAAATACAAATCAACGCCGTCTATACACGGTGTCAGTTGCATCCACCAGTGTGTATGAGGTTTGTTTAGTTGGCATTCCATGGGACCCCTGGTACATCTGAATTGTATCTGACAGGTGAACACTGTGTGCGTCTCCTTATACCTGTTTATGTCCTGCATTAATTCTGACGGGTTTGTCCTTTTCCGACAGGATAACACGCTACCACATACGTCTAGAGTAGAGACGCCAAATTATGTTTAAAGGAACACTCATCGAAGTTTGTTTTGTTTTTTCCGCACTTTAGTCACCAGATCTCAGAATTGTGGACTGTTAATTAGAAGGAAATTATTTTAAAAATATATTTACAATGAAAAATGTGCAAAAAAAGATAGGTTGTTGCCAGGGAAGCTATTTCTGATTTGGTGTGTGTGTGTGCGAGAGAGTGTGGTGGTGTGAGAGTCTCTGTCTGTATTCAAAATACTGCATACTGCATACCAGAGGTGGCAGATGTACAGAAGTCTCTTACTTCAGTAAAAGTACAAGCAACTTGTAAAATAATTACTTGAGTAAAAGTTGAAGTATGATAAAAAAAATTTACTCAAGTACCTCCCCCTGAATGTACTTTAAGTAAAAAAGTAAAAGTATTCTGTTTGCAGATGCAGCAGCTTTTTGTACCTTTCCAAATGATTCACATGCTTTCTCTACATTTGCTGAAGACTGATACACACACACACACACACACACACCAAAAATAATGTTAAAATAAAGGTACTACATGTGGCTAGGTAAAACTAGTTTATAATAATAATAATTATTATTATTATATTAATTTATAATAATAAATTATTATTATTATGAACTAATATACATTTTTCCTAATTTTTACAGTATTAGTGGATATTTATATATAAAGTATAATTGATAATAGACCAAAAAGGATATAATTAGAAAATACTTCCAGCATTTAAAAAGATCTTAAAAAGAATACTATTCCTTGTCAGAGGTTAAAGTAAAACTTTGTCGAGTTGTCTTTTTAACACTTTTTCCTTATTTGACCACTAAATCTATGACATTGGATAACTAGCTATAACTCTTCTGAAGCATTAGTGGTTCAACTCTAGCTTTATTAGACAGGTATTTTAGAGAGATACCAAATTAGGGAACAAGTCCAAATAAGCTATTATATTTGACTACCAGTGACTACCAATGTTTAAAAGAAAATTTACAAAAAAATTATAATAAACTATTACTTTCCCTCTAAAACCCCCAAAATAAACATGTCCACACTAGAAACAAAAACACAACCAATGGATTTTAATGTTTATACTTTAAGTGACAATAATTAGCCCAGAATTGTTTATAAATGGTGAACCTGGCAACCCACTGATGCCTCAGCTAAGGAAATCTGTGTGTGACACAGTAATATGTTTTTATAAAGTTAGTGACTGTAATGAGATGCAATAATGTAATTCTTTACATTGCTTTAGTACTAAATAAAGTCACCATATTACTGTATGTATCCGTTACAAAGTAACTCTTCACCATCAACACTGTCTGTACGGGCAGCCGTGGCCTAGTGGTTAGGGAACCGGTCTCGTGACCGGAAGGTCGCGGGTTCGATCTCCACCCAGGGCAAGACACGACTGAAGTGCCCTTGAGCAAGGCACCTAACTCCCCTAACTGCTCCCCGGGTGCTGTGGTTTGGGGCTGTCCCTGCTCCGGGCAAGTGTGTTCACTGCCCCCTAGTGTTCACTGGTGTGTGTGTTTCACTGTGCGGGTTAATTGCAGAGGTTGCATTCCTTCTGTTCTTTCATTCATTTCAAACCATGAAAGTGTCCAATCACATGTTCACCCTGACCCCTCCTCCTCCTCCCGCCTCCCCAGTTTCACAACCGAGTAGCCCTCATTGCTGCTTGAGCGGATTAGAAACACAGACAAAAACTATGCGATAAAACAGACCAATAAATAAATGTAGTTAAAAAATTAAAGCAGCGAACCTGTTTTGAAAATGTAGTGGGTGAAAAGAACAGGTTAAAATGTAGTGAGTAGAAGTAAAAAGTATTAAGTGGCAGAAATCCTCAAGTAAAGTACAGATACCTAAAAAAAACTACAAGTACATTTACTTCATTACTTACCACCTCTGCTGCATACTGCATACTACGGTAGTATATACTGCATACTGCCTACCACCTGTAGTATACAGTATAGTAAGAAAAGTCGACGTACGTTGTAGCATACTGCAGTCACAGGAGCTGCGAATTCGTCCGAGAGAATTAAAAGAGTCAGACGCTTAAAAATGTCCATTTCTGTTATTACTACAAATCAGTGTGTGAGGAGGAGGAGGAGGAGGAGATCGGCACTGCTGTCCAAAACAGCTGTAACTGCTTTCTTTTTGCTCTTAAATATAAGTACAGTGACAGCAGTGCTAACAACCTGTTATCATTTTTACCTGGTATAAGTAACTACAATTCTACCAAGACTGTTTAAGATATATTTAAATAAATGACTTTCATATCAAATAATAATGTTAATAATATATGTAAAGTGAAGTAGGCGGGGCCGGTGAGGCCGCAGTGCATGTCGAGATGCAGTACGCCATGAAGACACACTCTGTACACTAGACAATCTGAGTGAAGTGGTATGTGATCCAGGTACCTGTAGTACACTACAGAGCTCCAGTCTGGTCACATACTGCGTAGTACATACTACTTTTAGGCAGATTTAGTATGTGACTTGAATGTAGTACACTATTTCGAATACAGCCTCTGTCAGAGAGTCCGTGTATGGATTGTGTCTAGTGTTCTAGTCCAGTGTTCCAGTCCCTGTTCCCATTCATGGCCCGGACGACTTGCAGGGAAGAAGCTCCTCCTCATTTTCTCTGTTCTCGTTCAGGGTGCGAAAGCATTTCCCAGGGCCTTCTTCAGATGTAAAATGTCCACAAGCTTGTGAAGTTCACGTTCTGTCATATTTCTGCAGTTCTACACTCCCGCCGAAGTATTAGACTGGTAGTACCATTTTTTTTGGCACTTTTGCAAGAGCCATGCGACCACATGTTGTCCTGAACTAAAATCTTACCCTATGTAAATGTAGGTCAATGTGCGTCTTCTGTTCATCCTGCTCCGGTTCTGTTTATATTTGTTACTCAGCCAGTGAACCCACTTCCATGTGCACGAGCCACGTAGTCGCTTTATCTCTCTCTACCTTCCCACCCCTTTTCTCCTCGCTCCCACCCCATGCCTGTGTCCTCTCTCACACCATGCCTCGTTCAGCCTTCCCTTCCTCATTCACTCCATCAGAGGGAGCTAGAGGTTGCGTGTTAGGAGAGAAGCGCGCCAGTCTTCCGTGTTTACCGAAAGCCAGACTCACTTCTCCCTCAGCTGCCATGCCAACAGCACGTAGCATGGAGGATCCTTAATGTGTTAATGCTCCCTGATCTCACACCGTATATAGTTCAGACACAGGGTTCTGTAGTTAATTCACAGGCTGGGAATGGCAAGCATTATGCATCCGGGTTGGACAGGGAAAGGAGTGATGAATGGCTGTTTGTGAGAAGGGATATCTGTAGGCATTGTTTATATTAAGTGCATCTACCATTAAGTTGAAGAGGGGCAAGGGGGGGGGGCATGATCTTTTTTGTGGTAGGAAAAATGAAGGTTCGGATGTTAGTGTAGATGCTTTTTCTTCTAGATTATTATTATTATTATTATTATTATTATTATTATTATTATTATACATGGTGGTGGCTTCATAATAGTATTAGGTTTGTTTAGGTGGCATTCAATGGGACCCCTGGTACATCCCCCTGGGGCAGTCATGGCCAAGTTGTTAGGCAACTGGTCGGACGGACCGAAAGGTCCCGGGTTCGATCCCCGCACAGGGCAAGACAGGACTGAGGTGCCCTTAAGCAAGGCACCTAACTCCCCCTCCGGGCATGCTCCGGGCAAGTGTGTTCAATGCCCCCTAGTATTCACTGGTGTATGTGTATGTTTCACTGCACAGATGCGGAGGTCACATTCCTCTGTGTGCAAAAACAGTAGGCAAATAGTTCACTTTAACATCTATGACATCTTTAACAACTTTAACTTCTATGCAACATGATGTAGCGCATCCGAATACCTAGTACATATCAGGTAGTATGCGAAAGGTTCCCGGATGTCCTACTAGAATGTCTAACTAAATTTTAATTCAAATTGAAACTGTAAATAATTGTATGGGACTCATGTGGTGTGACGTCTTGGGTCAAAGGTTGTTGGTGAGATTGCGGTTAAAGTGTGTCCGCGGTGGTGTGCATACTATAAGTGTATACTTGTTTAGCAGTTAAGCAGTATGTACTCTCTCCAAGCTAGTAGGTCGTATTCAACTATGCCGTTTGTGATGCAGCCTGTGTGTCTCTCCTTTCTGACGAGTTTGGCCTCCTGCAACACGACAATATGCCAAATTATGGTTAGAGGAGCACTCATGTGAGTTTGGGGTTTTGCCATTCCCACCTAAGCCACCAGATCTTAACGTTATCAAACACATTTGGGACACCATAAACGTCAGAATTGTGGACCATTGTGCAGCCTACTAGACATGTGGAGTCATGTGAAATGGAGCATGCGAGCAGCTCGTCATGTGACATGCTGTCCTGGTCTGCTGAGGATTTGGAAAGGGAGGTATAAGTTTGTGTTTTCAGTACTGACAGTGCTGAGAGAGACGTGAAGGTATATAAGTACTCAGAAACCTCTGAAGGTCTACATTTTTAAAATATCTTCTATATGCTTCTACAAGTTTTTCCTCGGAACCTTTCGCCCCTTATGTGACTTCCTGATGAAACAGTTGGAAATTACCCCCCTGCTGTGTATCAGCGGTCGGCGACCTTTGGACCACCGATGCCCACAAACACATAAGCAGCTCCACGCCTCTGCTCTGAGCCATAAATACAACCGCAGCTGAGAGCACTGAGTATAAAGACCTCGCCCTGTGTGCATCCTGTGTTGACCCCTTGTTGAAATATTGCTGTTACTCCTGCACTTATCTTAAAGCCGGTTTATCTCGTCCTCTTCTATAAGCCATGTTCACAAGTGTTGCAGTTTTACCTCCTGAGTACAAACAGGCATGTAAAACTTTTTATTTGGGTAATGGTAATATTTTTGGCACATAAGCTAGTGTTATTTTTTTATTTTATAAATAAAACCATAACATTTACACCACCTGCCACCACCCGTGTCACCCAAATGAGTCTGGGTTCCCTCAAGGTTTCATCCTCTTGTCATCTTAGGAGATTTTCCTTCCCAGTCACCACCGGCTTCTCATCAGGGATAAAATATATATAAATAATCCATTCCTGTATTTCTGTAAAGCTGCTTAGGGACAACGTCTATTGTTAAAATAGCTATACAAATAAAATTGAGTTAAATTGAATCAAGACATGGACTCCACAAGACCTCTGAAGGTGTGCTGTGGTATCGGTATCATGTCTCCAGGACGTTAGCAACACATCTTTCTGTCGATCTTCTGTGGGATCAGTTCAGACAGACAAGACTTCCTTCGCTACATCTTAGGGCAGGGTGATATGACCTCAAATCAGCATCACGATTACGATTAATGAACGATTATATTTTTTTAGTTCCCCATGAACTAATTATGGTTATTTATTGAATAAATTAAACTGTAATTAAAGCACACATCACTTGAAATGAAAACGCCTTATGTAAAAGGTCACATTTCGGTTTTAATATAAATAGAAAGTTCTCTGAAATGATAAAAAATAAATAACTGGCATTTCTCCAATATTTGCATTCGGCGTCTTTTTGTTCGATGTTGTCTTCACTGAAACCAAAATGCGCCCAAACAACAGACACCACATTTATTTATTTATTTGTTTATTTTTGGCAGCTTGCACTCGGTTCCATATTTACGTTCACCTCCATGATGCTCACTTACTATAGACTGGATGGTGCCGAGTCATGTGACTAGACATGCTGACGTGTATTATTAAAGGGACAGTACATGAAGATGACATTAACTCCACCTGCCTAAACAGCCACCAAAACAGCTCTGATCTGACGAGACATGGACTCCACATGACCTCTGAAGGTGTCCTGCGGTATCTGTGGCACCAGCTCGTTAGCAACAGTCAATTCTGTCGATCTTCTTCGAGATAAACCAGACAGGTTACCAGTTGTCCTTCCTTGGACCACGTTTGGTAGGTATTAACCACTGTATACTGGAAAACACTAGATGCTACATTTTGGCCACTTGCCCATTTTTCCTGCTTCCAACGCATCAATTTTTAGAACTGCCTTTTATATCCCACTCTGTGACAGACACCATTGTAACGAGATGTCATTCACGTCGTAATGATGGCTATTCACTTTCGTGTCTATGAGCGATTGAAATGATTCTCTAAGACCAATAAACAGCATGTTAATGTTTATTAAAAATACAGTTTGGTAATTTTTCCCTCTGTTATTTGCCCTCCGTGGTGTCGATTGATCCCACAGCCGCACGTTATTAGTCATTTAGAGAGACAGAAGGAGTCCACGGTTGTCTCCTGCACTGTGTAATGCACACCAAGCGTTATGTCTTAGCGGTAATGACACCAACCTTAGTAGTAACGGCACTGACGAGCTATTTCATAAGGCAGTGTGCTGTCTAGACTAATGATAGCAGGCATGTGATCCAGCAGCATCTGTGCACTATTAGGAACCGCTCCTTTAAAACGAAAGCGTCGCCTAAAATATAGCTCAAGTATACTCGCACCCACTATTAAAAACACCAGATTAATACAGGGTCTGTCTTTTATTCGTCCCTGCGAACAGGCTCGGTTCTTTCTGGCGTTAATGAGATTAAGGAAACAGTCCTTTGGGAAGTTTGGTGCATGTCGACTCCTGTTCGATTACATCCCTAAGTAGCCATAGGATAAATCAGGGCCAGGAACGGATGCAGATATTCTAGTGGCATTTAAACAATGCTCGATTGATGACGATGTACGACGGCCATTTCCCACACCGTCTGACTACCCCCACCAGCCTGAACTACTGACCCAGGCCTGGTTGGGTCCATGCTTTTGTATTGTTGACATGGTTTAAAATGCTGACCCTACCTTCAAGGTTTATGTTCAGACTTGAAACCCAAATTGGTTTTCCGCTCATGTAGCCTCAAGATTTGCCATGTTGTGCGTCCTGAGTAGCTTTGTTTTCTTTTTTTTTCTGCACACCTTTCGTACCTCTTGCCCAGCCATTCTCTTCTGACCTCGTTCATCAACAGTGCGTCTCCACCCGCTGAACCGATCTGTAGGTGGTGAACTACATTAACCAGTCTAATTGGCTCGAAGTATGTATGTTCATTACACAAACCCTGTTGTCCATGGGTTTTTTTAATCGAACTGCAAACATCACAGATCAGTGGAAAATACACACCGAGCACATGTTGAGCCCATGAAGGATGTGTTTGTGTTTAAAACGTTGACGTAACTTTGTTTTTTAAAAAGTGCCGGGGGCAAGAACCGTGACGGGGCAAACCAAACGTGTGATTAATTAGAAACCACGGCTGTGGTTTGCGCTAAAAGCACTTCTGAAAGCTTTTTAAGGTCATCTGTATCAAGCGTGACTCACCGAAAAAAGAACCACTTCCATTTTACTCAGAGTTTAAAACCCACGGCTTCAGTTAATCACAAAACGATGAATGTCTCGCTTTACGTCACCCATATGGTGTCTCTGCTAAGGGGGTGGGGGGTGGGGGGGGGTTGATTAATTAAACCACTGCTTTAACTTTAAACACACACACACGATATCATGGTTGACGGTTTATATACATACAGTAGTAAATTAATAGTGTGTGTTCTATAATCCTCATATGGATCTGGAGCTTAATACCAGGAATACTTGGTTCTAAAGCATTTTAGAATAGCCATGTACACTGAAGGATTAGAAAAATTTCAGATTAGTATTGGCTCCATAATGGTATAAGATTTATGACCCTCGTTATGCAAATTGACATAATTTCGTAATAGATTACGTTAATGATGTTGACGCGTCGCTCCAGCACATAGCACATGGGCTAAGCTGCTGCTACGCCTACGCCTCTGTGCGTCAACCAAACCTGGAATGGTTGTAGCTCACTAATTCTATCGATGTGTTATCAGCTACGTCTTCTGCTTCTATCAAGGAAACGTTATATTGCGATAATTATCATTATCGTTTTATCGCCCAGCTCTACCACCGGTACGTCTTCAAACGTCTCTGAAAGCTGAACACTGATGGGTTTGGACTCTTTCCAACAATTCCCAATTCACCACCACACACGTCCAGAGACACCAAATTACGGTTAGAGGAACAAACATCAGTCACCAGATCTCGACGTTATCGAGCACATCTGGGTTGCCATGTAACGTTCTGCAGGAAGCATGGTGTTTGTTGCCTACAGAATATTTCTACAAGCTTGTAAAGTCCATGCCCTGTGGAGGACCTACCAAGTATTGGACTGGTGTACTAGTTTTTTCTTTATTTATTTAAACTATCCATGTAAGTGTTCAGTTCATTTTATTAGGTACGGATCTGTCAGAACAAATAGGAATGATAAAGGTACTAGTGAGCACATAAACATAAGGCTTAGACGAAAAAGTGTCTCTCTTTAAATGAACTCACACATACACACACACACACACTTGTCAGAGTTGTAACGGTCTGAAGCCGTGCCTGTTCGAACCTTCTCTGACCGCTCAGATGCCCTCTCAGTGGCCTCCTCCTTTCTTGTCGCACTCGCCTGCCTCGTCTGTTCTCAGCAGCCCTCTCCGGCTCCGGCATGCTAATCTCAGTGTGGCCTTGAGGAGAAGGGGAGGACGGCCCGCCATCCCTCTGTTTGATGTGGGAAAGCGTGCGCCGTTCCGTGTTGACTTTAAAGCTCCTTAGCGGAGTTCTGGAGTTCGCCCGTACAGCAGCCGTGCGGCGCTGATGAAATGTTTACGTTGGATTTGAAATGACGCGAGCTCTGAGTTTTCTCCGTCTTCCCGTTGGGGATGCTGAAGTGTTTATCAAGGTGATCTATTTCCAGGTGCTTGTGTCTTTGATAAATGAATGTTTTATTTGTGTATTTAAGTTATTTAAGAGTGTGAATGTGTGTGTGTGTGTGGGGGGGGGGGGTTTATGTGCATGGTGTTAAAAAAATGCTGCTGTTGTGATGTACTTAATTAGACCAGTTGTTGTACACTGAAGCACAACTTGTGCTCTGTGAAAATCTATACTGTGTAATGAAACATGACAAACGAGCAGCAAACTCACATGCTAAAGCTGTCTAACTCTCACTGGTGTGTGTGTGTGTTTTTTCTGAGTAACGGGGAACAACACCAGACCTGGCAACCTTTCCACTTTGTGTGTAGGAGCTCTCCACTTTTTAGTAATGGAGCACACTTTTATTACCTAAACATACATCGACATATTGTATTAAACCTTCTGATATGAACACCCAACCCCCACTCTTCACCCCTCGAAGCTCCGCCTTCTTAACTTTTTACAGCACACCTGCCGTAACCCAAGCTTTAGCATGTGGGCTAAGCCGCTGCTACGCCTACGCTCTGTTCTCTGTCTGTCAACCAAACCTGAAATGGCTGTAACTCTAGTTCAGCCACATGATTGGTTCGGCGCTTCGCTATTCTTATTCTCCTGGTGAATATTCATGGCTATTAATGGTGTCTGGACAGAACAAATTCTATCGACGTGTTATCGACTACGTCTTAAACTTCTATCAAGAAAAAGTTTTATCGCGATAATTATCGTTATCGTTATTTCATCGCCCAGCTCTAACTCCTCGTACATCTACAAACGTCCCACCCCCACCGCTCGAAGCTTTGGACCTCAGTTCAAATTTCCTCTATCATGGAGCACCGGTGGCTCAACGGTTAAGACTCTGGGTTACTAATCAGAAGGTTGGGGGTTCAAGCCCCAGAACCTCCCAGCTGCCCCTGTTTAAAAGTGCCATGATAGCAGAAAGCCCTCCAGCAAAGCCCTAAACCCTGCCAAGCTGATATATATTTACAGAAAAACTTCTCGCTGTGCTGTAACCTACACTGAAGTCCCAGAAAATCTGATACAGCAGTCTAACACTCAGTAGGTCCTCCACGGGAGCGACGGACTGCAGAAATATATGTCCCGCTGATGTTTCTTGAAGCCCCAGCATTGAATTCCGAAGTTAGTTTGATGCAGCACCTGTCGCGTGAAACGGTTCTTGCCTGCTGATGCTGGTCATGTTCACTCAGAGCCACATTGCCTTCTAATTTTTGAAGCTTTCACCTTTGAAATGGTCGTACGTTTAAAAAAAAAAAAAAAAAAAAATCTAAACTTCACTTCTCACTCCGTAACGCTACAACGTCATGAACCCTCACGAGCTCCAACTGCCTTGAAAACGACTTCTTTTTTATTATTCTTTAAAGCCCCAATTTGCCTCCACATCCTCTTCAGTGTGTGGGGTTCAGTGCGCTCATGGGCCTAAAAAAAAGTTTTATGACTGTCTCCTAATTGTTCTTAATGGTGTTTTTAAGTGCTTACATATTATTTATATCCATGGGGATACAAGTTTGATTATCTTCTGCTTAGGTGGATATATAATGTGTAGTTTATATTGTACCACACTGTATATGTGATTTTTTTATTGTTATTATTATTATTATTATTATTATTGTTGTTATTATTATTTCTTTATTTTACTTTCTATGCTCTTTTTAAATAACTCTCAAATAAATCTTCACTTGATCCCCAAAGCCCCTAAGGCTTTCCAGTAGCTGTCATACAGTCACCTGGAGGTCTGTCATAGCAAATGTTTCCTACTACACACACCCACATTATGTAGAAGCAGCTCCGTTCATCCGATCCAGTACTGGAGAATTTATAAGACTAGTTTTCCGGGTTACTGAAGTAAACACTGTGAAAATATGTAAACAAACACGTCTGGAGTTGTGTTACAGAGCCACAGAGATTTATTTTCTCTTTCCATCAGGATAGCGGACTTGAAGTTCGGATAAGATTTTAATAGGTTTAGCTGTGAAATTATTCCTGATTTTTTTTTTTTCTTGCGAAGGCAGCCAGTGGTCTCTCGCCGCGATTAGTTCACGCGTAATAACGATCCAATTAGAACCGGCGCCTGCGTGTTAACCCGTCTCTGAGAACAGGTACGCTTCCGTGCTGCTCCGTCCGTCTGTCCTGCTGCATCCCTCCATCAGTCTGACAGACCAAATTAATTATTAGATCACACCGGCCTTTTCTTCTCATGATAATTGTGCTGTGGGCGTCGTTCCTTGTATAGCTGCTTTCTGATAAACACATACTTTGTCTCTGTGTGTGTGTGTGTGTGTGTGTGTGTGTGTGTGTGTGTGTGTGTGTGTGTAGTCTCGGCGGAGAACCTGGAGAAGTGTTTGAAGCAGATGGAGAAGCAGCTGCTGCAGCTGGAGAAAGATCTGGACACCTTCAGCTCCCCTGACAACCAAGATGACAGCAAGATCCACAGCAAGATGGCCATATCCTTTATTACACACACACACACGCACACACACGCAGACTTACACTTAGATTGTTCCAAATACTGGTGCCCGAGTGCATGATTTATTGGCCAAACTTTTCACTGCATGCTGCAGTCTTTCTAACACTCACACTCCCACATAGAGAGAGGCCCTCAGTTTCTAATCAGAGCCCAGGTCCGTTTGTAAGACTGGCTGTGTGTTTTAATTATTAACCACAAATGTCAGCAGGTCATGCTTCAGGCTTCAAGCTGGTGTGTGTGCTCAATAATAGAGTTTCCTACCACATTTCCATTCTGTATCCCGCCTCACTGTCTGTCTTCCTCTACCTTTCACTCTCGCTGCCTGGAGTGCTCTTCTGCTCTAGCACTTCAGATGATTTTTGATGAACACCTCTTCATTTTTTATTTTTTTTTTATTTTACCGCATTATTATTACTTCCTTATCTGCCTTTGCCACATACGCCTGTCTATCCTGAAGTCCTGAATGTCTAGATATCGCTCAGTTCTCATTAACAAATCCGCATTAACGGAGCGCCATTGTGTAGTGTTTATCGCGTGCTGCTGGAGCCGATACCTGTAGTCTTCTCTCTCTGACACGAATGGACAGGAGGCAGTCGGGGGAGATCATTATCCTGCATGGTGTGTTTGTGTGTGTGATCGTGTGATTGATGCGCTCACTGTGTTTCCTGTCCAAATGTAGCACCGAGGCCCTTTAGACCAAAGTTTCCCAGCAACCGTGCCGTGGACCGGTGCAGTGGTGCGAAAGTGCAGCGGCGAGGCTTTAGGCTGGTGTTTAACAAATGAGTCAGAGGACCAAACCGACACGTCGACATCTGTCCCTGCCTAACGGTTAGTTCTGTACTACGGTTGACGCAGCGTCATACCAGCATACGTACTGTATAAAACGCCAACCTCTTACTGACCATTGTGCTTGAACACACAGAGTAGTTTGACCCACACATCTGCAAAGTGAGCACGATTGCCAGAGCTGTGGCCAGCCCCGTAAATGCCGTCCAGACTCGGGGGGCACTAGTCATGTCATGTCGGTTTTGTAGATCGAACGTCTGGAACAACAATCCACCACGGCTGCCCTATCATTACTTACTGGTGAGTCCAGTCATGTTTGTGATTGAACAACAGATGTGTGTGATGGCTGAGCACCAGAGAAATTACGACCTCGTTTCCTCCACTTAAGGAATGATTTCATCCTGTTATTTTTTTTCCAGCATGCGACTGGACACCCAGGTTATACTGTTAAACATGTAGTAGTTCAGTAGCCCAGATTATATCAGATCTAAAGCAGTTTGTCAGCTGGCTACATTTGGTTTCTTCCCAGCAAAGCAGGCCAAATAACCTACATAAAACAAAACAAAGAATCAGAGGTGGGTAGAGTCGCCAAAAATTGTACTCAAGTACAGAGTTTAGTCCGTTTCATGAGGAGAAATTAGCAATGCGAATCACTTTAAACGGTCGTTAATGGGTACGCACTGAAAAATATTTGTAATGACGGAGTGCGGATTTGATTTACACGCGTCCTGGTCTAAACGATCGTCACCGATACTTCATTCTTATTAAATCATTGCGTTCATGCTTGCGTCTCGTTCCTGCGGATGATAGAAAAAAAAAAGAAAAAAAGAAAAAAAGTTGCAGTTCTCCTCCGTCCATTTTCCCTCTTTTTTTTTCTTAATTTTCACGTCTTAGCATCTCATCTCTAGTCTCATTCCGAGTCGTATTAGCACTAATGTGTGTGTCAGACTCGGTCCCAGGAGCTGTCCAGCACACGTCTCAGCTCATTATGGAAGAGACGAGTGCTTCATCCTGATGCGTGCGTGCACGTGTGTGTGTGTGTGTGTGTGTGTGTGTGTGTGTGTGTGTGTGTGTGTGTGTTCGTGTGTGCACGTGTGATACGTAAGTGTGGCTCCTTCAAGTCGTGTAGGAGTCCTGACACGCTCCTAGTGTCACTGATCGGCGTGTTTGGGTTTGTTTAGTAAAGGCAGTAGTGTATGAGTGGATGTGTAGGCTGTTGGAAGCTTGGTGAAGTGTGTGTGTGTGTGTGTGTGTGTTGCACCTTAAAACCCTGCAGCGAGGAGTGCATGTCAGTTTGTCAGTGGGTGCGAGGAGGAGTGAGTGCTTCAGGCTTTGAGGAGAGTTTGGCAGGTGGTGAGTGTTTAAGTGTGTGTGTGTGTGTGTGTGTGTGTGTCAGTGCAGAGACGAGTTAAGTGAAGCTAGCAGGTGTGTGCTACTGTGTGAAGGTGTGCAGGGGTGTCTGGTCAGAGTGTGACTGAAGGAAGAGGACCAGTCGGTACTCGGATAAACCCGTCCGTTGAGCGAGCGAACGAACGCCGATGCTGTCTGGTCAGATACTTTTGGACCCGTCGTCGTCTTTGTCTTTCTGTCTTTTGTCCCTTTAGGGTCCACATCGCCTCACATTGCCGCGTCCTTGTTAACATAATCCCCATCCACCCCCTCGCTTCGCAGACCTAATGAAGTCTCCCATGCAGAAACGCACACACACTTTTCATTAGGCGAGTAATTCCCCGGTGTTGTTCTTACATCAGTGATGCGGCGGTGCGAGCAGATGTTTCGCTTTGTAAATCAGCCCGCAGCGGTGCAGGTGGACTCCGTCAGCAGAAAAAGTTCTGTCATTAGGACACCCTCAAGATGCCGAGGAGAGCCCAGCAAAGGCACAGCGGTGAAGAAGTCGCGAACGCACAGCCCCGTTCATTCCCGGGGATCGATCCAGGCTTCGGTTACAGTATCGCTCATCACTCCAGGCCTTTTTAAATACAAGGCTGCTCATACATCAGTATTTATAGGCCCTAAAGCCTATAAATATCAAGGACAAATCACGTTGTTCTAGTATCTGTGTGTGTGTGTGTGTGTGTGTTGTTCTGCGTTCTTTTAAATGTGTTTCAGTTGTAGTCAAATCATCAACCCCATATTTCCCATCTGTCTCCAACAACGTGCCATGAAACGTGAAGTGACGCCGTTTAGAGCTTTTAGAGAGAGTTTACTGCAGCCTTCATCCTTGTATCGCAAAGGCACTTGAGGTCGTGGTGGAGCTCCACGTTTCTGTCACTCAAGACAATGGATGATGGATGGTGACAAACCTCATGTTTATATCCCTGATTAGGAAGCAGGAGGTGAATGTGACAAGGAAACAAAACCCCCGAGAAGTCATAAGGAAGGAAACTTAAGAGGAGCCAGACTTTAAAGAGAATCTATCCTCGTCTGGGTGACAACAGATTTGCATTAATCTGTTTTAAATGATTCTTTTCTATAACTGCAGGAACAGTCTATGATTCTGTTGTTCCGGATGTTCAGCATGTTGCATGACATCCCAGGTGTGTTCGAGAATGTTGGATCTGGTGGATGAATGTTCCTCTACACGTATTGTCTCGTCTGTAGACATGCGTAACGGTGCATCGTTCTGTTAGAAGAGGACAAACCGATCAGAATAAATGCACGGTTAATGCATGCATAAATGAACGGTTGTAACTTGGGAGAAAGGAGACGCACATATTGTTCACCTGTCCGAGACGTTTGTAGATGTAAACAAACCCCATACCATTATAGAGCCACCACCAGACTATATCAAGTGGTATAAAAGGTATAACGTGAGTACCCTGGAAATTTATTATAATTTTAATTGTTTATTTGTTTGGTATCTCTGATACCATCATCATCATCGCCTACTACCCCTCCTGGCATAGGCTGTCGATAAGAGATCTCCAGGCATCTTGGCCTTCCTCTCCAGCTGTTTCCAGGTGTTTCTCAATCCTTCGGCGTTAGCATCACAGTCTCGGCGCCATGTGTTTCTGGACCGTCTTCTGCTCCTTTTACTGTAGGGGATCCAGCTCAGCGCTTGCTTGATGATGTGGGAGGCTGGCTTGCGTAGCATGTGACCGATCCATCCATCTCCAGTGCCGTCTCAGGATCTCTTCTGCTGCAGGAAGCTGGTTGGTTCTCCACCGAATGTCCTGGTTGCTGATCGTGTTCGGCCAACGGATCCGGAGAATCTCCCGCAGACACCAGTTGATGAATGTCTGTACTTTCTTTATCGTCTCCATGTTTTTGCTCAATATAACAGGACAGACTTGACGTTCCTGATCTTTGTTTGCCGAGTCAGCTCCCTGGAGTTCCATATGTTCTTCATCTGTATGAAAGCTGCCGTTGCTTCGCCTATTCTGGCTTTAGCATCAGCGCCGGTGCCGCCCAGTTTGTCGACGACACTCTCTGATACCAACACGGTTAAAAATGCCAACAGATTTATGAAGACAGTCGTATCGGCGTGAGCTGTGACTGTGTCTTAGACCCTCCTGCAGAAACTAGTTTGTAAAAGCGCAGTGCTGGGTCACAGCAATTGACCAAAAACTGTAGGGACTCAGTTGGTTCAACTGCCTTATATCTTATCGACTGGTTTAATGTCCCATTGCAAGGTGGAAGCCTTGTTCTGTTCCTTTTAGTCTCAGCTCAGCTTCGATCCTGAACACAGCTGATTGCCTTTGGGCAGCCGTGGGCCTGTGGTTAAGGAACCAGCCTTGGGACTGACATCCTACGAGTGAAGTGCCCTAGAGCAAGGCACCTAACCCCCAACTTCTCCCTGGGCACTGTGGATAGGGGCTACCCCCTCGCCCCAATTTGGGCAAGTGTGTTCACAGCCTCTAGTAGGCAATTTTCTCTGTGTGAAAGCACAGTAGGCCAATCGCTTTCACTTTCACGGTTGCTTCTTCTCCTCATCGCCATCACTGTTTTTCTGCATGTGCGCTGAAAACATGCCAGTACGCGGATTGGCGAAGATGGCGAATGAGTGTGTGATGAAGCGGGAAGTAAGAGTGACCGAGCGTCGAAGTAGTGAAGATGAAGGAGACGCTCTACACTTATGTCTTCACTCAGATGTTCAGCCGTTAAATAGGCGACTAAGTTTGACAGTATGAGCGTCTTTTCTTTTTTTCCTGTGGCGTGAGGGTTAAGGAAGGACGTGACCACCAGCTACAGGCTTCGAAAGAGCTTTAGATCCTGAGAATCATATTTTATATTTGCGATATTTTTCATTATCACACCTGAAAAACTGGTACACCAGTCTAATACACAGTAGGTCCCCCGGAAATATAAGAAGTAGGATTTTTGTCTTCCTCTGCGTCTTGCATGGCATCCCAGACGTGTTCGATAACGTTGAGATCCGGTGATTTGGGTGCGAATGACAAAACCCCGAACACAGACGAGTGTTCCTCTAAACATAATTTGGTGTCCCTAGATGTGTTTTGTCCCAGGTGTTCCATGGAATATCAGATAAACAAACCTTATACTATTATGGATCCATTTTTACAATCTGTACCAGTTTTTCTGCCACTTCAGCATATAATTATATAATTCCCACCATGCTATTTGAACGGACACACTTTTTTCGTCTCATGCCGTGCTGTTTACTCCCCGCGCTCCCGCTTGATGAACAGATAAGTTATCAGGGCTCTGGGCTTTGGACGTTGTTTTGGACGGCTCTCCAAAGCAGTTCTGACAAGGCATAAAACCGCACAAAACGATAACACAATGAAGCATTATTTTTCCCGTAACAAAGAGTCGAGGCAAGAATCCGTGAGAAGAAAGAGAAGGCGATGAAATCTGACAGTGAGTCATGGCTAAATCGAGAATCCCCTCAGCCTCACAAGTGGGAGCGAGTTAACGTCGAGGTTAAAATCACATCAGCTTGATTATTGGGTCGACGTTCGGGTTTTGCCTCTCCGGAGGCAGTCTTATGATCTGGGATTGCTATAATTGGGCAGGTCGGGACTCGGTAACGTTATGTGGCAATAAAATAAAGTCAGCTGAGTATCTGAACGTACTGAATAACCGGGTTATAAATATATCAGTGGATTTTTTTTATCCCTGATATCACAGATATATATGCTCGTATAGTGAACGAGCGCTGACCTTAACCCCCTGTTGGAGCGATTTTATGGACTGGTTCGAATCTCCAGCAACGAACGTAGGTCTAAATGAAAATAAACAGCGATGCTGCATAATGTTGTCACAACAATGCCCCAGTGAGTGCATGGCCTAATCAAAGCTAAAGAGTAGATATATTTTGAGGCTGATGCCAGTCGCCTAGATTGTTACCGATCTAGGACAGGGCTACCACTTTTACTGCAATCAAAACATAATGGTCCAAACTGGTTTAATACCATTTAATAAATGAGGCAGCCATGGCCTTGTTGTTAGGGAACCGGTCTTATAACCAGAAGGTCTCAGGTTCGAGCCCCCGCAACGGACAAGACACGACTGAGGTACCCTTTATCAAGACACCCAACAACCCCCAGCTGCTCCCCCGGGAACCGTGGTTTGGGGCTGCCTTCCACTCTGAGAAAAATCCGTTCACTGCCCTTCTGGTGTTGGATGCACGGATGGTTTAAATGCAGAGGTCAGATTTCTCGCTTTCCCTTTGTTTTCATCCACATAGTCAGAAGTTAAAAGGTCTGTATGTGTATCTAGCATTTCAGATAGAAACTGTGGGAACCTGTAACTGAGGGGGTTCACTCAGTGCCTCACCTTCTAGATAAAACACTAGATACATGTACGGAAATGAGGTTCATGCTGGGCTGCAGGAATCATTACCTCACTAAATACGACTCGCTTGTTTCACACCGTTGATCGACTGTCAGTAATGGTTAAGTTAGAGAAATATGGGCCGATCGTCGGTCATGTTTGGGTTAAAAATAGTCTGATACCGATACATAGCCCACCAATCTTTTCATCTCTATTAAAGAGGGTCCTATAAAGTGCGACCTTTTATTTATTTATTTTTTTGGGCGTTTCAGGCTGTGTACAAATTAAATTCCCTGTAGGCTAATTTTAGAAATAATCCCAGAATCTCCAGAAAGTTCCCCTACATCCCTAAACAGAAATCAGGTTCCATGTCTGACTGGAGGCAGAAGCCTGTTTTGGATGTACCCGTGTTACACAGCGTTTGCTCCTGCACAATCAAATCCTCCACCGCACCGACGTTGACAGAAAGGCGCCTGGGCCACGCGAGACAACTCTCGCGCACGAAGGCTCGCGGCTGCTGGTCTATTTGCGGCGTTGTTGGGTTTCACGGAGCTTCCCCGGCACGAGCCGAGTCGTACACGGAGCAGCTCCTGTCAGAAACGGTTCACCCCGCAGCCAGCACACACACGTCGGTGGTGAGTCCCACACAGGAGCATGCTGCATATCTTAACTACAACTCACACTCACTTAAACACTCCACTGAGGCCTCTTTCTCTCTCTGTCTGTCTCTATCTATTTCACTCACACACACACACACACACGCACGGGTTTTGATGAGCTGTGAGATGAGCTGTCACCGAGAGAGGCCACTGCACCAAACAAGATTAATATTTAAGACAACATTAAAGTGGGAGAATATTTGCAGCGCCACTTAAAGGAAAATGTCTCGAACTCGGAGTTAGGTTTAGACTCCGGGGCTCTGTGTTGTTTCCAGACAAAGCAGGACGCAGTGTTTGTAAAATGTATCTACAGTATGTGTATAAAAGGCTCCCAGCACATTAATACGCACACACACACAGACGTTGCTTTGCATTCTTACTAAGCAGGTCTGAGAGAAGAGACGCAACAGTTTGCCAATATTTCATATGACTCCAGGCGTGAATGATTTGATATGCAAAGCTCGAGCGCACTAATTTGAAGTAAGTTTAATAACGCTGACGCACGGCGCGTTGAATACTAAACGGGTCTCGTCTGTTCGTCTGTTTACGTCTGTACGTCGGCCCGTGCGCCTCTTTGATCCCTGCTCATCCTACGTGGCGTCGTTTGGAAAAATCTACATTTTCGCCTCTGACGTTCCCGAATCCATTGAATCAGACACACTTGGTGTGTCTCTGTGTCTTTCTGTTTTATCTTCTTTTCCCTCTCTCTCTCTCTTTCTTTCTCTCTCTCTCTTTCTTTTTCTCTTTCTCCTTCTCCCCCCCCCCCCAAAAAAAAAGCTGGCCATTGATTTCTCTTCGTCTGTACCTTTATGTGGACAGCTCCCTATTCGTTCGCTATTGTGAGAGGAAAACTTTGATCTACTTCAAAGATTTTCACCCACCTCTCCTCCCCCCCAAGTCAGTTCTCTGTTTTCATCCCACTATTTTGGAGTTAATACAGCTGTGTGCGAGTGCGTATGTGTGCCCACGTGTATGTGTGTGTGTGGATCCGCCATGTGAACTGCCTTTCATTCGTGCCTGATAGTCTTTAATAAGTGCTCTGAGTGAATGCAGAGCTGTGAAACGCTCTGATCTAAAAAGGAACATGGCCGTAAATGGATCCACGCCGGGTATAGCTTTACAGTTGCTGTTTGGGTTATTCTGTAGCGCAGGGAGGAGTTGAGTACATCTGTAACCAAGCGTGCTTTCGTAATAGGGGTCGATTTGCTTCGCAGAAGAACTAAGTAAAGGTGCTAGTACAGGAAAATCTCTCAAATATGTACAAGATGAGGAAAGAATATGACGAGTGGGCATGGTGGTGTAGGAGACTGATCCATGATGTGGTCATGTCAAGCATGTGCTGTGTGTTTTATTCCTTTTACACCACAGGAACACCATATAATACGATTTGTTTTAAAAAAAAATGTACGTCACATCCATTCGAGTCAGTTTATCAGTCATTGGTTCACTTCCAGAGATCTCAACTCTCATCATCAATTCAGACCACAAGGCTGAATTCCAAGTGATGTTACAGCCATCCATAACCTGAAGTCGTGTTACACCCTCTCAGGACTAAGCTTCGAGGGTCAGGGTCGACAAAACAAACAGAGATGTGCGTGCACCCTGACCATGCAGGGAAAAACCTGAGCGTGCAAAAGCGCATCGTGACAAACCAGGTAAGAACATTCTCTCCACTTATTATCCACTTATCCCTGAGGTCTAGACATGGGGTGACGGCAGAGATGCCGTTTATTCGTAGCTGTAGTAACTATCTGGGCAATATACCAGTGTAAACTACACCTACAGAACGCTAAATTCACTTCAAGGACACTAAATGTTAGACAGGTCAGATCGGATCGAGGTCAGATGTGTAAGTGGGAGGCCAGAACTGGAGAAAGGGTGTCATACTTGCTCGTCTGTCAATTATTGTGATGCTAGCCAATCATGAGCGTCTGAGAGCTCAGACATACAGAAGTAGGCGGAAGCCTTTTTTTTTGCTTTTATCTGACAGCTCTTCACGGACAAGCAGATTGGAAAAAAACAGCGGCTGGCTACACGTGATGCAGAGGAATGAACTGTCAATACTTAAACTTACTTGGGCGGTGGCTTGTTGTTTGATAGGAGGAGGAGGTGTCTGAGGCGTGGGAATTGGACAGGTCTATGTTAGGGCCGAAATTTGGGAAAAGGGCTAAAAAGAAAAAAAAGAAAACACAAAGCCGAATCGATTCAAGTATAAATTCTCTTATATTCATGTTCTTCATTCTCTAATTGAACTGTAATTGTTGCATCACTAGTGGGGCAAAACAATGTGTACTGCACAAACACACACACACACACACACACACACACACACACAATTAAATCCTTAACTACAGAACCTCACAGCTTCTCGACTCATGCGAGGGAACAGTACCAGAAACTGGTCATCATGCACAACAACATGAACACGCTGTTCCAGAACATGCTGGACTTCTTCACCATCGACCCCAAGAAGACCTCAGTGGAGGAACTCTTCACAGACCTGAGCAACTTCAGAGCCATGTTTGTGGTAAGCAGTTTAGCTTCATGTTTTTGATTGTGGGTAATGATGATGATGATGATAATGATGCTGATGCTGTTGCTATAATTTTTTTTTCACCTCTGGCCCAATTCCAGCGTTCTTGTTGAGCTCAGCATGCGGCGTTTAATGCACGTCCATAATATATCAAACTCCAATCAATCCAGTTGAGCTGCAACTCAAATCTAACCCACCGTAAAATGGATAAGCAGTTAATTAAGAGGATTAGGGCGAGTTTGATCGCTGGATTTCAGTGTCTGTTGTACATCCAGCCTCGTAATGAATTGTTAATCGAAATGAATGTTTGGTCAGAACCCGAGTCAGAAAAGCGAAAACCGAGTGAGAGCGAGCGGAATAAAATTTTCATTTCATACCAAAAATGGGTGGACAATCTAATTATACACTATATGCCTGAAGTTATGTGGACACCAGACCACTGAACATCCTGTTCCAAACCCCATGGACATTAATATTGACCTGTTAAAATAACATACTTCTGGATTTTCAGGTGCATCTGTACATATTATTATAGATATTATGCACAGTTATAGAGGATTTATGTCCACATACTTTTGGCTATATAGGGTGTACAGTAAAAGAAGAATAAGTGCTAGATAAACATAATCTGGTAAATTTTGATCATTTCTAGAATTAGCAAAATGTCCTGTGCTTTATAACATACAAACTATGGAGAATTTAATGAACACAAATCCTTCTTCTCACCCTGGTTAATAGCAGATGGTTAGAAAAACTATGCGGAGGTCACATTCCTTCTGTGTGCAAACACAGTAAGGCAAAATAGTTCACTTTCATTCTTTCATTTTCTGACTATCGATTATCACAAGTTAGGAACTCAAATTCTTTTATATTTGTGTGTTTGACACTTTTACATAAGGCGGTGCTAAGCCTTTAAGATTCAAAATTCCAGACTTTGTCATATGCACAAAGCAAACAGCCAGTTACACTGAACAATGAAATTCTGTTTCAGCTAAAAAAGCAATTGCATATAAAATGTATCTAAAAATATGACCCAAAAAGGAAATGTAAAAATAAAGAGAAAACAACAACAGCAGGGAATAATAAAAAAAAAGAATATAAATAATGTTCTTGTATATGTAAGGTAGTGTTGGTGGTCAAGAAGTACTTGCAAAAAGAAAGCTGTAATCTGTTCCAATACAAATAGAAAGTATAGTGTTGTGTGCCACACGGTAAATAAAAAAAAGAAGTCTCGTGCAAATAGCGATCAGGATTAAGCAACAAACGCGTTTGCATATGTGTAGAGGCCCTGTCACATAGCCCCTGTGTCACTGGTGACAGATAGATAGATCACTTTAATAATCTCAGAGGGAAATTCGAGTATAACAGCAGCATAAGAAGAGTGAAAAAAAAACAGGACAAGAGAAATATATTACATGAGGAAGAATAAGAATATAAGGAAGAATGAGAATATATCAAAAGTAAACTATAAGAAAGTGGTGGTGGTGGTAGTTTACAAGTCTTTAAGTAGTGTACTGAAGGTTTAAAAAAATAAAGGTTGAGTAGTGGGGGGGGGGGCAGGTTTCATCTATAAGTATGAAGTAATTACCCGTGTACTGATATTACATGTGGGTGCGAGTTGTAAATTTGTGCGTTTGTGGACACACACACACACACACACACACACACACACACACACACACACAGGTCTGGTTAATTTCTGTGTCACAGTTTGTTCCGCGGTAATACTTTCAGCCATGAATGATCTGCAACTCCGTGGACCATCAACCTGATGCTAACAGCAGTTCAGGAAATAATCACCGGGCCTTTCCTCACCGCTCACAGATCATCGTCAGGCAGTTTTGCTGTAGTCTGGTGTTCTTAGCAGACATATTGACTTTCTTATGCAGCTTGCTTTTATTATTAACTGACTTGAGCTGACACCTTCAAACGAGGAGATCCTTAAGTTTTGGCTTTCTGTCAGAGGCTAAATCATGCTAAACGATGGTGTAGGAATTGTATACATATCTTTATACTAGAGAGAAACCAAAGGCATTAGCTGCCTTTCACAATCCCCAGCATGCTTTATATAGGTGGATGTTGGCGGCTTGGTGTAGATGGGAGCAGGTGGATTGTTGGTCAGTCATGGGGTGCTGCCCAACCAGATGCCATAAAGGACTTCTGATTAGTAGGTTGTGGAGAAATCCCCTCAACACCAAGCTGCCACTGTTGTATAGCTCCTGGATAAGAGTGTCAAGGGCAGCTCAGTCATGTCTTGCCCTGTGTGGGGATCTGACCCAGGACCTTCTGGTCACAAGTCCGGTTCCCTAATCACTATTCAATTAGATTCTATTTCAATTTAACTCAATTGTATTTGTATAGCGCTTTGAACAGTGAACATTGTCCCAAAGCAGCTGTACAGAAAGGCCACAGCTGCCCGGTACCTTACCTTACCTTACCGCATCTTACCGTATAGGTTTGTCTGTACCTTTGAGCAATATTAGCTAGCTAAACGTGTCTACTACGTATCTGCCTAACATTAGCTAGCTAGTTTCATGCTGTAGGTTTTTTAGGCAAACTGAAAAATTTACATAGGTTTGTCAAAGCAATATAAAATTAGCTATGTTCGCTAACTAGCCAGCTAGTTAACACTGTTAGCATTGCCAACTTCACTGATGCGGTAGTTAGCGAGAGACTAGCAATGGTGGACGAAGTAGGCAAATCATGTAGTGTAGTAAAAGTACAGATACCCAAGGTAAAATATGACTCCAGTAAAAGTAAAAGTCCTCTGTTTAGATTTTCACTCCAGTAAAAGTACAAAAGTATTTATTACCTTCAAATG
>JAOVVF010000004.1:19327042-19337368 GCA_028565595.1 Duopalatinus emarginatus
CTCTCTCCCCCCTCTCTCTCCCCCCCTCCCTCCTCTCTCTCTCTCTCTCTCCCTCTCTCTCTCTCTCTCTCTCTCTCTCTCTCCCTCTCCCTCTCTCTCTCTCTCTCCTCTCTCTTCTCTCCATTTCCTCTCTTTCCCTCTCTCTCTCTCTTCTCTCTCTCTCTCTCTCTTCTCTCTCTCTCTCTTCTCTCTCTCTCTCTTCTCTCTTCTCTCTCTCTCTCCTCTCTGTTCTCTCTCTCTCTCTCCCTCTCTCTCTCTCTCTCTCTCTCTCTGTCTCTCTCTTACTAATTCGAATGAAAATGCTCAAAGAGATAGGTGAGTGCAATGCCCAGGCGCAGAGCTGCAGACAGGAAAGCTGCTTTAAAGTGATTTACAGGCATCTTTCCCAGCATCCTTCGAGCAGCTGCCTATGGATTTACAGCGATAGTAGGAGACCGCGGTCATAACCGAGCTGCAGGGAATAAGCGCCGTTAACATTTTCGAATAGGTTATATTACGTCCATCCACAATGTCAATACACATATATCCTACTCAATAAAAAAAAAAAAAAAAAGACAAAACATAAGACCGGAGGTCTGGATTTCTTAGAGCCATGTAGTAAATATAGACTTAGCTGGAGTGCTCCAGAGACGTCAGCTTTAAGAGAAGGATAAGAAAACGATATCGAAGTGCATTACCGGAACGAGGAAGCCGAGGTAACGCGTATTCGTGACGCAAGGAAAGGGAAGCAAAATGCAAAAGGAAAGTCATTACGGCAATTCTGTTGGCCTTAAAGTAACGTTCATGCTTTCTGAATCTTCTTGCAGTTCAATTCGGCCTCAGATTTGCCTAATAACACTGACGTTAGCTGCTTTCATAAAGCCTGTATGCGTGAAGATTTTTTTTTCATATTTGCAGGTCTGTTCTCTTTTATGTTTTCTGTGAAATGTGCCATTTCTGCTTATTTAAGACCGAGCCCATGATGGCATCACAGCTTCTTGAGTGGTGTGTAAGTAGGGAGAAAATAGCGCATGTGGAAAGCAGGGTCACTCTGACTGCTCTAATGATGTTTTTCTGTTGCCTTTCTCTCCTGTGTTCTCCCACCTGTGAAACTAGGCCTCGGGATGAAAAGCGATACAGCTTTCTTTCTGAAATATTTCCAGCTAATAATGGCGTATTAAAATAAAAGAAATGAGGGAGCTGAGTAGAAAAATATAGCCTGTACACAAGCACGCACGTCTAGAGACGCTGAATTTTGGTCAGAGAAACACTCGTCTGAGTTTTCCATTCGCACCCAAGTCACCAGATCTCGATGCTATCGAACACATCTGGGATGCCGTGTAAAGCGCTGTCGAACACGTCAACCTTGCACCTCGGAATACAACAGACCTGTGGACCGTTCTTCAGGATGTACGGTGTATCGCCTACAATATATCTCTGCAAGCTTGAGGAGTCCATGCCCAGTGGTGGGCCTACCAAGTGTACCAGTTTTTCTGCCACGTCTAGTGTATATCTTCTCAGAAGCTACTACTCAAGTGACATCTCTGTCCCTTTCTACAGTCCCTCTAGTGTTTGCTCCTCTTTGCTCTACATATCCTTCTCTTTTTCTCTTCGCACTCATCCGTGATCCCGTGCTCCCTGGTGAACAAATGTTCTTTTGCTATGTGGGTTAGACGCGAGCGAGTTTGTCTGTTCGTCTGTCTGATTTCCAGCATCTCAATGTCATCTCTCTCTCTCTCTCTCTCTTTCTCGGTTACCTTTTCTTCCTCCCTCCAGCAAGCGATGAAGGAGAACGGGAAGAGGCGGGAGGCGGAGGAGAAGCAAAGGAGAGCGAGGGCTGCCAAAGAGAAGGCCGAGCGCGAGAAGCAGGAACGACAGCAGAGGAAGAAGAGGTTGCTGGAGGTCAACGCAGGTAAGGCATAAAGGAGCGGCCTTCAGAGCTCATGAATATAGCAGAGCGTGGTTTCTAAAGGACGAAGGTAGAGGAAGAGAAGCAGGGCATTGACACTGTGGATACTGTGGGTATTACAAGCAAACGTTCTGAATCCGTGCAAATTCATAGACGTTTTTTCATATTCATAGAAGCTGCAGTAATTATGTAAGTGGTGAACAGAGGAAAAATCTAGTGCTACAATAACGTTTATACACTGAAGTGCTGGAGAAACAGGTACACCAGTCTGATACTTGCACGTTCCCCTAGAGAGCATAGACTTCACAAGCTTGCAGAAATATTCTGCAGGCAATAAACACCATACTTTTAGCAGAACGGTCCACAATTCTCAGATCTGGGGCTTAAGTGGAAATGGTAAAACCCCAAACTCACATCAGTGTTCTTCTAACCATAATTTGGCGTCTGGTGGTAGTGGATTGTCCTGTTGGAAGACGTCAAAGCCGTTAGAATGAACGCAGGACACGAACGGGTGTAACTCGTCACATGTTTGTAGACAGGGTCTCCGCGGATCCTTAAAAAGTGTTAAAAAGTAATATAAATAAAATATTACATTTTTAAGGTCTTAAAACGGATAATATTTCGATAACTTTCTAATAGTGGTATTACATTTCATCTGGGCGGAATGAAAGAAAGATAACAATATCCAACGAGATTATTTTTCATGCTAGTTCACCAGCGCACGTCCGTATCTAACCAGACTGTAAATGAAGTGTGTGCCTAGCACTGGCATCACACATTTAGAGGGCAGTGTTTACCATTTCAGTCTATATGCACTTGGTAGAAATAGACGAAGCAGTGTTTCAGAGTGGTTATTTTTCAGAGACGATCCGCGGCAGGATGGGGAAATGCAGGTTTAATGATAACTGGCTCGAGGATGGAAAGTATAGTGTCTGGATGGAAAGTAAAGCGTCAGAGTATGAAGTGCGGTGCAAACTTTGTAAGAGAAACATAAAATTGGGGACAATGGACAGTAAAGCCCTTGACGCACATATGAAAGGGCAGAAGCACAAGCGTTATGTGCACAGCCAGACAACAACTGCCCCCATTCAGATGAACTACTACACTTAAGGCTGAAATTTTGTGGGTTTTGCAAACGTTTAGCCGACATCACTCATATACGCCCGACGAAGACGTAAGCACTGTTTTCAGTGATATTGAGAAGGCAGTTTGCCTGTTATACACTTCATGTTGGTGAATATTCACTGACTATTTGCACTGTTGCTCAAATACAGATGTGTTCTGTTAAACTGTGTGTAGTTGATTTCATATTTTTGCCATGGTAATGGTGTTGTTTTTTTTTCTCAAAGATCTTAAAAAGGTCTTAAAAGTCATTAAATTTGTAGATCAAAAATGTGCAGATACCCTGTGTAGATGTACCAGGGGTCCAACTGAATGCCAGCTAAACAAACCCTATACCATTATGGAGCCACCACCACCAGTACCATTTTTATTTGGACCACTTTCTCTGGCACTTCAGATTACACAACCACACTCTTTTAAGGTCCTTATACAGCACTGTATCTGGTCCAGATCTGTATCAGAGTCTTTTTATACAACAACCTGATCTTCTTTGGATTAGATTCTTCCTGGGCCAGGATCACACCACCTGTCTCTAAGACCACGGCAGCCATTGTCCCCTTTGCCAGCCTGTTGTGGTTCCTTGCATCAGTGCAGGTTGATGCGTTTTCCGCTCGAGCGATTACAGCCACACGACTACCTAGAACGTTCCTGCAGAAAGCCTGGTATATAAAATCCCTTTATTCAGTACTTTACTGTTTATTAGTCTATTAGTCAAATTAGCAAAAACACTTCTTTTGTGAACAATGTGGCCCAATTAACCCAGTTAAAACACTCCCGGAGAACCGCGGGAACGGATCCACAACCGATCCAGGTTAACAAGTCTGTTAGAAGATATTGTTACAATTAGCCACAGTGGTGAGATTTTTTTTCTCTCTCTCTCTTTTGCTTCTCTCAATTTGCTGTTAAATACAGCAGCGAAAACACTGGGGCTCTGTCGTTTAGAGACTTTAGTGTTGTAGCACTGAGAGCTGGTTCAGAGGATGCACCTAGAACCCGATATTAAGAACAAAACGAGTGTTCCACCAGAAATGTCCTTTATGTATTTATTCATTTATTTATTTATTATCCTTGCGTGTGTGGGGGGGAGGTTGTCTTTGCAGCACTGTCCAATTAGCTCCTGTACTCGTGGATTTGTTTTAGTTTCGTTGCTGGAAGGAGAGGTGAGAAACACTGGTTTGCAGGGTGGACAGGCGAACAAGTCCGAGTCTCAGTGTGTGACAGCACTGGGTTGAGTGCTCTACAGGAAGTTTGTACCACTTCGTCAGCATGGGGATCGTTTGGAAGAAGTGGTGCTAAAAATTGATATGAAGGACGAGGACATTTTCTGTCCTTTGAAAAGTATGTAGGTACCGCAGAGTTGTCAGACGTCTACCACTGAGTTTGTGAAGAAAAGAAAAGACAGCAATGTCCAATCATCAGTCTTTTAATTATTCTAATAATAATGAACCTTGCCCACATTCTCGCACCTTTTCTACATTATATTGACGGAAAGCTTTTTTTTTCACCCCACAAATCTGATGATTAGAGCTGCGTTTCATGTCTTATTAATCACGTTAATAGCTTTAAGAGGTACTTGATGAACGTGATGTCTGTGGTAATCATGAACCCTGGACACCAGATCAGCTGGAGTGGGGAAATTTCAGTCATTTAATATGTCCAAGTGTTTCGCACCTGGGACGTCGTGCCATTTGAGCGCTACTCAGTCCGTCCCGTTCCTGTGTCGCAGCTATGTAACGTACAATCGGGTTGTTTACCCACATCGCTTTTATAACTAGGCAGCTCCTGGTGTTATCAGTAGGCAGTGAGGATAAGTATAGGTAATCATTAAGCCGTCTTAATGCTGTTTATTGAAGTGGCGGTTAGGTGGTAAGGACAAGACTTGGTTTCATAATGGTATGGGGATTATTCATCTGGCACTCCATGGAACTTCTGATACATCTGCAAAATGCGAGATGTCTAAAGACGTCAAATGATGGTTAGAGGAACACTCGTGTGAGTTTGGGCTTTTGTCGTTCATACCCAAGTCACCAGATCTCAACGTTATCGAACACATCTGGAAATCCACCTCGGAATACAAGAGAATTCTGAACCGTTCTGCAGGAAGTGTGGTGTTCATTGCATATAGAAAACTTCCACAAGCTTGAAGGATGACGTGCCCCAGATGTGTTTGATTACGTTGAGATCTGGTTTGAATGGCGAAACCCCAAACTCAGATGAGTGTTCCTCGAAACCAACACAATTATTTATAGTTGCTAATTTTAATTAACTTAAAATTTTGTTTGTAATTAAAAATGTTACCTAAGCTTACCCCAAACAGATAGTCATAAACACGTTCTGTCTCGTTTACTGAAAAAATTGGCTTTCAGTTCGCTCGCAGTGAATTATGGGATATTAAAACTAGTAAATCTCTCCCGACCTAGTAGGACATCCGGGAACCTTTTCACATACTACCTGATACGTACTAGGTATTCGGACACACTACACTGTGTCACATACTAGATTTGCACACTAACTAGTATGGGAGTATGCCATTTCGGCCACAGCCATAGTGTTCATCTGTCAGAGACGTTTGTAGATGTACCAGGGGTCCCATGGAATGCCAGCTAAACAAACCCAATACCATTATAAAGCCATAACCAGTCTATGTATTTGGCATAGGCTCGTCAATACCAGGGTACATGAGCAGCTCCGCCGTCAGACCCAACAAAGCAGCAATGTTTATCCGCACCTTCTTTATAAGATTGAAATGCTTTTATTTTCTTCAGGCTGCATTAAAAGAAGAGTCCCAAATCACATTCACATAGCCATTATCATGTTAGGAAGTTATTGAAGTTTATTATTTATGTAACACTCTTCATATTTCTCTCCAAATATAACTTTCCAGAAGTCCACTTTTGTTTGGCTTGTAATATCCGCCATAACCTAATTCATATTACTGTAATGTTCGGTGTTCTTCGAAATGTCACCGGCTGCATAAATGTAAATTTACTCACGTCTGTAATATTAGTTTCTTTCACACACACACGCACACCGAACCATGCAAGACTTCGCTCTTCCTCCCCACGAAGCAGCGCTTCTCTTACATATTACACATCCCAGCTATCGCAGATACACATATCTCTTTATAAAATATCAAATCACTTAAACGTGCTAGCCAGAAGGCAGAGAATCGGTTTTCCCCTCGACTAAAAGTGCTCGAAGCTCGAGCGACGCGTTCATCATTAGTGACGGAGAACCACTCGGCGGCGCGCGATCCTATACGAGTATTAAACGTCGTAGGACCGGCCCTAATGAAAGAGGAGATCTGTTCGCTATCTACAAACACAGACACAGACGTCCGTGAAAGGCAATAAGCAGCTCTCTAAGTGACTGAGTGGAGGAGGTAATAGAATAAAAAGAAAAGGAAATGATATTTGTGCTGTGATTTGGTTAGAGAATCAGCCGTGCACACTGTTAGCAAAAACAATTTCCCCATTCTCTCTGCTGATCGGGCCTGTACACCGAGAACACTGCATGAGTGTGTACGACTGATTATCTGATACACACACACACACACACACACACACACACACACACACACCACTTTCTTAACCACAAAGTCTCAACAGTCCCCCATGAAGCAGGTTAAAACATTTTTTTATTTTGAACGTTTTTTTTTTTTTTTTTCTTTATTATCATTGTGTTTTCTCTGTCTGTAACTAGTGAGATAATTACAGGGGCCAAGAACCGAAAGTATGTAGACTCCCTGTAGGTGCTTCCTTCCTGTTCTATGTACGTATATAAGTGACAGAAAAATCGCTACACAGCTGAGTAAAATACATAGCAATGCCACCTATGCACGTCATTGGTTGCGTCCGCCAGTGCGTTTAAATCACAGGCATCTATAGAAGCTTTACAGTGGTACGGGGAAATTGTTTAGCTGCCATTCCACAGGATCCCTGGAACATCTACAGACGTCTGTGGAACACGCGTCTAGAGACGGCAAATTATGATTAGAAGAACACTTATCCGAGTTCCATCCATGTCAGCAGATCTCAACGTTATCGAACACGTCTGGGATGCCATGCGACAAGCTGCGGAACACAGAAACCCTACACCTCGGAATTATGCTCCGTTCTGCAGGAAGTGTGGTGGTCGTCGCCATGGCTCATGAAGACCATGCCAGAAATGCTGTATTTCTGCAGTCCTACTCTGGTGAACTCGAGAGGTGGAATATATTAGGCAGTCAGTTCTGGAAGTTGACGTGTTTAAAGCAGGAAAAATGGGCAAGTGTAAAGGATCCGATTTACTTCAAGTCAATTCAAGTCAAGTAGTTTTTATTGTCATGTAAAGTACACGTGTGCTGAAGCATGTGCAACGACGCAAGACGATTAACAATAAATACACAAGACAATATACAATAAATACACTAGACATTAGACTGAATATAGGGAGGGGGTAGTGCAGATGACCCACTGGTAGTGGGAGCAGTAAAGTGCAGTTATGTCCATTTTTTGTAAACATAAACATTCTGTTTTTAGCAGCAGTATTGTCCGTTTTTTTGTAAGGTGTAAACAAAACAATGTGTTATAGCAGCAGTATTGTCCATTTTTTGGTAGAAATAAGAGCATTGAACGCTTGTTTACTTGTCCAAGGACCAAATTGTGATGTCTAAATGACTGCGTTGAAACAGCTTATAGGGTGTGTCCCTGTATATACAGTGGTTAGTACCTACCAACAGCGGTCCAAGGAAGGGCAACCGGTAAACCGGAGACAGGGTCATGGAAGGACACAGCTCGCTCACAATGCGTAGGGTGTAATAGTTAGCCCATCTGGTCCAATCCTGAAGAACGATCTGCTGCTACCACCTCGAGGGCTCGGTTTTGGCTGCCGGTTTTAATTTATATATAGTTGTAAAGATATACAAGAACTTTTTGCTGACCCTTCCTTACAGAGCATTGGGAGTACTCATGAGTAATTAGTAATAATTATGGAGTAATTGTGCTGTATGGGGTGATGTTATGTATATATACAGAGTGTATACAGAGGACACAGGAACATGAACTTAAACTTTCTCCAACACAGAAGTAAAAGAAATGAGCAGAATTGAAGGCTTCCTCCTCAACTCTGAGACAGATAAAGGGCAGAAACACGTTTATGTGAGTACACTTTCAAACAGGACTAATCCTCAGTAGGAACCAGCCGATGTTTTTCAAAGGACAGTTACTGCAGCCGCAGTGGGTTACGGCCTTCCATCAGAATACAGCGACTGAACTGATATGCACTAGCAGACTTAATAGTGTTTTTTATTCAAAATGAACTTTTATGTTTAAACATTAATGATACACTATATGGACAAAAGTATCAGGACACCCATCTTAATCATTGAATACTCCTAGATATTCCATGATCCATGGCCTAGTGGTTAGGGAACCGGTCTCGTTACTGGAAGGTCCTGGGTTCGATCCCCACACAGGATAAGACATGACTTGGGTACCCTTGAGCAACTCCCCTAACTACTCCCCAGGCACCGTAGTTCAGGGCTGCCCCCCCTTGCCCAATCCCTGGCTACACCGTTCCGGCAGCCTCCTGTTCATCGTCCCCTAGTGTTCACTGTGTGCAAGCAAATGGTTCACTTTCACTTTCACTTTCACTTTGAGTGGTAGTATTGATAAGTGAAAGTGTTTAGTAACTAACATGTGAAGTATCCAGCCACGTAAAGTTACAGAGCGAGGTCAGTGAGTCACCAACATTCTGCTGACACAATAACTACCGAGATCTACCGGGATGGCATCAACATCAGCACAAAAACCTTAAAGACCGGTGGAGGAGGAAAAACACTATGGGGTTGTTTTTCAGGCTTGGCATAGACGACTTAGTTCATGTGAAGGGAAATCTTAATACTTCAGCATCCCGAGACATTTTGGACAACTGTAAATTTCCAACTTTGTGGTAACAGTTTGTGGAAGGCACTTTTCTGTTCCAGCAAGGTCCATAAAGGCATGGCTGAATGAGTTTGCTGTGGAACAACTTAATTTTGTCTCAAAGAGTCCCGACCTTAACAACATCCAACATATTTGGGATGAACTATAATGGATCTTGTGAACCAGGCATGCAACCTCACAAATGTGGGCAGAAATTCCCACAGACATGTTTGAAAATCTTGTAGAAAGATGAGTGGAAGCTGTTAGAGCTGCAAAGCGGGGGGACCAACTCTATATTAATGCCTGTGGATTTAGGATTAGACATCATAAAAGATCCAGTGGGTGTAATGTGTAGGCGTCTGAATACTTTTGTCTATACAGAGTATCAGTCTCCTGAAGGTGAACAGTAGGGGAGGCACTAGACAGTGTTATACACTATAACAGTCGCTCCGATCCACTGAATTGATTGGACAAGTGGCGTTCCGTGATGACACATGATGGTACTTTTCACTGATTACGCTCACCCGTGTTCACGACATAACGCTTCAGCAGAAGTAGGTTGAAACCGGTACTACAGGGCGACCGTCGTTGGAATAGCAGGGACGTGTAGCGTAGCAGCACTCTTGCACGTGCGATATGGTTTAATTATGGCATCGGGACAATTCACAGATGTTCTCTCGATCCTGTAATGGTTTTTATTTACAATCCAGATCCTGGATACAGTCTGTCCTGCCTGTTGTTTCACACAAGACAGAGAAAGCCTTGAGATATCCAGGTGTGTGTGTGTGTGTGTGTGTGTGTGTGAAGGAGAGAGACAGACAGAGAGAGAGAGAGAGAGAGAGGAAGACCATTTTAGTAATGAAAGCTGCATCTTATTATAGCTTGTGTCACGTTTATAAAATTGTTCAGTACATCATGTTTTTCTCTTAATTCATGTGTTCTTTTGAATGCATTATTACTCTGAGAACAATAAAGTGGACAAAAACATCTCTCTCTCTCTCTATTTCTTTCTCTCTCCCTCTCTCTCTCTCTCATTCTCTTTCTCTCTGCTCCTCTCTCTCTATTTCTTTCTCTCTATTGCTTACTCTCTCTCTCTCACTCACTCTCCCTCGCTCTCAATTTCTCTCTCTCTCCCTCTCTCTCTATTTCTTTCTCTCTCTCTCTTTCTCTCTCTTTATTTCTCTCTCTCTTTCTCTCTTTATTTCTCTCTCTCTCCCTCTCTCTCTATTTCTTTCTCTCTCTCTCTTTCTCTCTCTCTCTTTATTTCTCTCTCTCTTTCTCTCTCTCTTTATTTCTCTCTCTCTCCCTCTCTCTCTCTATTTCAATTTTTCAATTTAATTTCAATTTAAGAAGCTTTATTGGCATGACAAATATTACATTCGTATTGCCCAAAGCTGGGGTACAAACAAGACA
>JAOVVF010000004.1:19494180-19504290 GCA_028565595.1 Duopalatinus emarginatus
AATAATTGTGAGAAAACCCTGATAAATGAGTAAAGTAAAATTAATACAATTCTATACTATATAAAACAAATATATTTAGAAGCCCAACTCTATCATAGATTTTTCTCCTATCCACTGCTCCTATTATATTATATATTATATATTTTATTTTATTTTATTTTATTTTATATTTTATAGATATACTTTAAGGACCAATTTAATTTTATTGTTCTTTTCTATTACTATTTGTTTACTTATTCCATTTTATTTTATTCTATTGTATTTCTTCTACCTATTCTTACCTAGCTTATATTCAGTGCACGGCAGTCATTAGCATTTCACTGCAGGTTGTACCGCTTATGACTGTGTACATGACAAATAACACTTTGAATCTTGAATCTATTCTTGGGGTTGCCACAGTACATCTGGCACAGGTTTCACCCCAGATTCCCCCTCCTGACACAACCTCCCCATTTACCAGGTTTAGGACCGGCACTAGGGGTGACTGGGTTGAGCAGAAGGTCAAAAGGTCTGCTCAAGGTCCCAACAGGGGCAGCGATCCAAAAAAAATAAGTCTGGAAAAAAATATGGCAGCGTACAATTGGGCTGTCGTATGTAAGCTGTCGTGGCCTGGTGGTTAGGGAACCGGTTTTGTGACCAGAAGGCCCCGGGTTTGATCCCTGTACAGCGTGAGACATGACTGAGGTGCCATCGAGCAAGAGTCCCCCGACCAACTCCTTAGGCGCGGTGTATTGGGGCTGCCCCCCTGCTCTGTGCAAGTGTGTTTACTGCCACCTAGTGTTCACTAGTGTGTTTCACTGCACAGATGGGTTAAATGCAGAGGTCACATTCCTCTGTGCACAAGCAGTAGACAAACAGTTCACTTTTACTTAGGCTACACAATTTCATGTTGGGCTGCATGGGCCACATGTTGCCCGAAACCTGCACTCTGTGACAAACTTTAATGGTGGCTGCTAAAATTGGGACAGTTTTGGCCCAAAATACACTTGTCATTGTCATAACAGGCCATATTTTGCTCTGAATCATCTGCTGTCTGGGTTTCCTCAGGTCTCGTTTACAGCATGGAACAGGAACTCCTGGTTTAGCCTGTCCTGGGCACATCCCAAACCTAATTAATTTTTTTTGCTGTTGTTGTTTGTTTATTTTAAAAATCAAGGCAACATTAAAATGGAACTAATGATTTAATGATAATAAAATAAAATAAATAAATAATAAAATAAAATAATGCATGTACTTTTAATATTAAGCTAATATTTTATTTTAATTTTTCTTAAGAAAAGGCCCTTAAAAAATAGCTTTAAAAAGTTTTCCTTTTTGTTAGCACAAAAATAATAAAGCAATAATAACTTTTCTCTCACCATTTTGGCAAAGTTCAATGTCTCAGTAATGACATTACTGATGCAGAACTGATGGAGACACTAGAATAAAGTGGAGCTGTACTATACAGTGCAGTTGTTCAGGGTTTCGTCAGAGCATCCGCTCAGCTAGTCAGTGATCTACACCACAAACACAGCAGTGTTTCTGATGAAGCAAGAGCAAAATTCCTCCAGTACCACAATCAGGTAGTTAAACAGCACTGTCTGTAATGTGGGGAATTATTAACCACGGTGACAATAATGTGTTAACGAAAGACATCTAAACCTAAAAAAAACCCTCTGTACTTCTGTTTGCATGAGCCCACAGACTCTGAATGATCAGTTAGTATCACAGTGATTGTAAGGAGAATGAGTATTCAGCATGGCAGGTCTGCTCTCTGGACCCCTGACAGGGCGAGCTTGTGTTATCAGTACCCCTTTTTACTAGCATCAATAAAGCACATGCTAACATAATTGATGCCTTTGCTAGTTTGATTAATGCCAGTGCGTTCTTGGTCGAAATGTCCATAAATGTCCTTTTCTTTCTCCTATAGTGTTAATGACCAGATCACCAACTGATCACCAAGTTCACCCACTGAAAGTTCAGTTGAATTTGATTTGCATGTTCAGTCCATCAGTCTTGTTCACACACTGCATGTACTAGTAATTTTAACTACTCCAGTTGAAATGATTTTTACTATCTTGTGTGTTTCGAGTTACTTCCAGCTGTTCCTCAGGATGTGTGGCCTGCAGAATTTTTGTTTAACCTGCAGAATCCTTGATCCCATTTAGTAGACTGATCAGATGTTTCATAAGTAGACAGATGTGAAAGCAGGAGCATGGTCAGGTGATGGTTTGTGAACGATTGGCAGAGCCTGAAGAGATGAGTGGTAAGGATTTAGACCTGTAAAGGGTTGTGTCTAGTGAGGGTTCTGTGTTTCAGTGAGAGATGACATGGATAAAGAGGGCTAGACAAGAACCTGTTACCCCAAGCCTACCTCTCATTGTAGGGCTGATGCTCCTTATGATCACAGATAAGTCCTCTGGAAGGACCATAAATCCGGAGTCTCCAGTTATAGTTATGAAACACAGTATACAGGTTTTAAATTCCTGAACTGAAAGCCTGAACCGAAATATGCCCAACATTTCCTGGTAAACATTGTAGAATTGGGATCTAATGGTTCATGAGTGCAGGAATATTCAGTCTGCAGTCGGTGTAGGTTAATGAAACTTCTGGAAAAATCGGTAAAGCCTCTAAATGAAGGTTCGACACAGAATGACGTCGCGGGGTTTAGATTTTTTTAGACCCTGATAAACATCCAGGGTACGTCTGCTCTGATCCTGAACTGGTTAAACAGGTGTGCTATAGACTGGGTTACCTGGTCAGAACTGTTTAAACTTATATTTTATATATTATTTGAGTTGGTGTGCTAGTTTGAGGAATCTGGAGAAAACATGATGGATCAGTTTGGTAGTGCTTGTGAAGGCTTGGCTGAACTGGTGGACGTCTTTGTGGAGCTGCATGTTCATTGTTCAACGTACCACAAGTAAATCATGTGGTTATAAATGTAGAGCTCTTTATTTTTAATGTGTTAATAGTTACACCACTAATTTGTCCTTCTCAACACAGATTACAGAAAATTATTGTGGTAATTAAAAAGGCATGCACGCTCAGGAAATTAAATATATAAATATTAGAAGATTGAAAAAGCACATAAGAAACCAGTCTGATTTGAAACAGGGTCGCCGTGGCTCAAGGTTATGAAACCAGCCTCGTGATTTCAAGGTTCAGAGTACGGACAAGACACCCCCGAAGTGCCCTTGAGTGAAGACGTCTCTATCAACTACTCAACTGCTCCCTTGTTCACTGTGAATTGGTTAGCCCACCGCTCCGGCCAAGTGTGTTCACTGCCCCTAGCCCGCATGGACAGGTTAAACGTGAAGGTCTGATTCCTTTGTGTGCAAGCACAGTAGGTCAATGGCCAAGGACAAGACACGACTGAGGTGCCCTTGAGCAAGGCACCTAACTCGCAACTGATCCCCAGGTGCTGTGGTTTGGGTCTGATTCCCACTCCGGGCAAGTGTGTTCACTGCCCCCTAGTGTTCACTGGTGTGTGTGTGTGTGTGTTTCACTGCACAGATGGGTTAAATGCGGGGGTCACATTCCTCTGTGTACAAACACAGTAGGCAAATAGTTCACTTTCACTTTAAACCCATTATATTTCTAGTTTTCCCTGGTGAAGAATCCCAAACCCCATTCCCAGGGAGAAAGCCTTTTGTCAGTTTATTGTTTATTTTGCGTGAGCCAGGATCTTGACATCTTGCTAACCCTTATTGCACTGGGTTCTCCACAGTTATATAGGCTGGACTGTGGTATACACACAATACAGAACATATAACATATAACACGGAACTGCAGAACTGTTCCACAGTACAGGACCGCTCCTATAATATTATAGTATGTTGCTTTTCACCAGTTAAGCTGAGACGTATATTTTGTACAGCCACTAATTAAAATTTCATCTAAGCAAAGTGTTCAAGAAGGATGGACCTTACTGCTTTAAAACATCCGTAAGATACACGACACAGCTGATATGTCGTTGAGTATAAAGAGTTAAACGTGTAATAAACAGAGATGATTTAAAGATTGTCGCTTGTACTTGTATAGCATGTGTCTCGGACAGACTTTTACAATCTGTGGTCATTAAAATGATCGTCTTCATCATTATCATCATTACTCTCATTATCATTATCTACCGACGTCTGAATTCTCTGTATGTGGTGCAGCGGTGATGTCTGGGGCGACGTCACTATAACACATTGGAGCTCATTTTCCTAGATTAATCAGGCTCTAAATTATAGTAGATTTAGCTCTGAACAATTTGTGGTACTGATTGTTTGGAGCAGCGTTAATGTGAGGGCGTGTTGGTGATGATGGTGGTGAACGATGGAATTCAATTCTTGGAAAAAAAAAGTTTTTATAAGGTTTTCATGTGTAGAACATTCAATCCTTCATCCCTCATTCACCTTGTATGTCTTTAGCAGGACATATTTATTGTTATATTACAATTTTTTAAAACTATTAAATTATCTTGCCATCAGTGAGCAGTGGCCTAGTTGCTTAGTAGTTGGGGAACTGGTCTTGTGACCAGAAGGTCGTGGGCTCGATCCCCGCCCAGGGCAAGACACAGCTAAAGTACCCTTGATCAAGGCACCTAACTCCTCCAACTGCTCCCTGGGTGCTGTGGTTTGGGGCTGCCCCCCTGCTCTGGGCAAGTGTGTACACTGCCTCCTAGTGTTCACTGGTGTGTGTGTGTGTGTGTGTGTTTCACTGCACGGATGGGTTAAATGCGGAGGTCACATTCCTCTGTGTGCAAACGCAGTAGGCAAGTAGTTCACTTTAAAATTAAAAAAAATGTATGATTTTCTTAAACTTTTCACAATACATTTCTTAATTAGTTTCAGTTCAGTCCACATTTCGTCTATGAGATTCAGGTGGCCAATCCATAACTTGCTGCCTGGTGTCTTGAAATGTTGCTTGATTATTACCTGATGTATCTACTTTCTGTGTTTCCTTTCCAGCAAAATGCTACCACCCCCATGCTTCAGGTGGCTAATCCAGAACATGCAGTCTGATTAATCAAGGTGTTGCTTCAATATTTATTGATTCATCATTTTCCCTAAGATGCACCAGTTTCTTTTCCAGCAAAAAAAAGAGACATGTACAACATGATACTACCACCACCCCCACGCTTCATGGTGGTTATGGTGTTTTTGTGGAGTGGAGTAGTGGAGTTTTTTTTCTTCTCCACACACACAGTGCTGATCATTACAAACAAACCCTTCATTTTTTTGTTTCATCTAACCAGAGGACAGTTCTCTTTGGTCTTGGTTGGGGTTGTCTCATGGCCTCAAGGTTATAAAGGCACTGTGTTGAGGTAGGAACAAGCGAAAATACTGCACTAGCTAGCTTCCCAATTAACTCCTAATTATGATCGTCAGCCAATCAGAAGCTTTTAAAAGACCTTGTTACGTTTCCACCATTTCCGCAGACAGATTCAGTGTATACAAACTTTAGCTCCACTTGGATTCTAATATAGTGAATTAAAGCTCATCTAGTAAATAAACCACTCATTGAGGAAATTTGACCTCCGCATTTAACCCATCCATGCAGTGAAACACACACACACTAGGGGGAAGTGAACACACATGCCTGGAGCAGTAGGCAACCCTATCCATGGCACCTGGGGGAGCAGTTGGGGATTAGTTTACTTTGCTCAAGCGTACTTCAGTCGTGTCTAATCGGCTGTGAGGCTTGAACCAATGACATTCCAGTCCCGAGGCTAGTTCCATAACCACAAGCCCATGACTGCACCAATTGAAATGATTTGTATTAAAATGTAATCAACCACAACCACAAGTGTAGTCTTGAAACCAAAAGTGAAGTGATTGACCTGCTGTGCATACACAAAGAAATCTGACCTTGGTATTTAACCCATCTGTGAAATGAAACACGCACACTAGAGGGCAGCGAACACACTTGCCTGGAGTGGTGGGCAACCCTATTCATAGCACCCAGGAAGCACCTAACTAGGGGGTAGTAAGGGCACCTCTGTAATGTCACACCAGAGGAATCGAACCGGCAACCTTCCAGTCACCGGACTGGTTCCCTAACCTCGAGCCATGGCAAAACTCACAGGGGCATAGCAGTAATACTCTGACAGTCCAGTGTTTCTACTAGGTGGCAAGATGGTGCTATTGGGTAGTGTTATTGCCTTACAGCAAGACGTGCCTGGGTTTGATTTTCAGGCTGGGCAATGAGGGGCCTCTCTTTGTAGAGTTCACATATTCTCTCAGTGTTTGTGCAGGTTTCCTCTGGGTGCTCTGGTTTCCTCCGACAGCTCAAAGACATCCAGTCATGCAAACTAAAGATACTAAATTGCCCCTTAATGCCCGGTCTGTGTATCTGCCCTATGATGGACTGGTGACCAAAAGATCCTGAGTTTGATTCCCAAAAATGGACATGACTGAAGTGTCCTTGAGCAAAGGCACCTCACACCCAACTGCTCCCGGAGCACCGTGGTTTGGTCTTTTTTTTTAAAAACATGGACGATTCATTCTGGTTGGCTGTGGTCCATCTGGTGGCTGGGATTTAATCGGGTGCAGCTTGTGAGCTAAAACGGGAGCTAAGGTGCCAAAGGTTTCCTGTGTGGACGTGGTCCAATCCCACAGAACATTTCTCCCCTTCCCTGTTGGGAATAATGAGTTCATAAAGTCACCGCAATTTATAATGCTATTGTATAATTACTGCACAGAAATAAACGCAGAAAACCTGGTACACCAGTTTAATACTTGTTAGGTCCCTCACGGGGCTTGGCATGGGCTTGCGGAAATATTCCGTAATCAATGAAGACCAAGTCCACAATTCTGTCCTCTTATGAGTTCCTCTGGTGTTCCTTTAACCGTAAATCTGCATCTCTGGACATTTGTGTTGGTGCATTGTCCTGTTGGAAGACCTTTCAGAGACTTGTAGATGTACCAGGGGTCCCAGCTAAACAAATGTTTTATATACGCACCGACAGACTCAACAACTGAAGTGCGTAGGTGGTGTTTCTACTGTATGTATGCATTTTGCCCAGGCTCGTCTGTACCAGTTTTTCTGGCACGTCAGTGCAGCTGAGCAGGTGTATGATGGTAGAAATGAAGGGGTTTTTACTCATTATTGACCGAGAATGCTTGTGATTAAAGTTTCAGCAGTGCGCACGAGTTTCTCCTGACTGTCTTTCCCGTCTCCTTCATCTCCCTCACCTTTTACTCATCTCCCCTGACTCACTAGTTGCCATTGGCCTTTGATGGAAACACACACCCTGTGCCCCCTCTGTTACATTAATTGCCTGTGCACCCCTGTGGACATAGTGTGTGTGTAGCGTATGCGAGAGAACCACAAGCTCAAGGTCAGTGTGTATGTCTGGAACTGCTATATTTGGCCTCTGTGCTGTAATTGTTAAGTCCCGTGGGACCGTGCCCCGCTGCCAGCCGGCACCGGTGGGAGCTCACCCACATGCCTCACCTGTAAAAAAATATAAATCGGATTTTAATGTGGGCCACTGTGAGTGTCAGCAAACACCACGAGGGCCTGCAAAGAGCATCCGTGAACGCGCATGAAAATAAAATATTACTACATATTCACAAGTTCATTGTTTAATATCCGTTAGATCGAATAATAAAGGCACATTTATAATCGTTCTTTCATTAACCGCTTTTGATTGAGTCAAACAGCATGAGGTGAAGTGAACATGCCTTGTAATGACAAGCTGATATTCCGTATTGACACAGGGAATGAGCAGGAGGGGAAAATGAACAGATTGTGTGAATTGGACACACACACACACACACACACATACACACACTCACACAGTGGGTTTGTTTAAGCCCCAGGTCAGCAAACACTGTCCGCAATATGGTTACTGTCAGTCTCTCCATATCCGCTGTGTGCTCATGTTCATGCTGCCTCTCTCTCTTCAGGTCACATGATCAATAGGAAGGACTGGATTTGCTGTATATATTTCTTCTTTACCGAGGTCTGATATTGAGTGTGTGCCATACACCATTCCTGGCAAGCGTGCACACTGGCAAACAGCGACCGGGATTTTCACGGGCACATCATCAAAAAGGGCTTACCTTAGTAAATGAGTCGATTTTTTTTTCCTCCCTGGCTGCGGTTTGGAGAGCCAGACTGTGCTGCTACAGGGATTTCTGCTGATTATGTTCTGTAGGGAGTTTTAGCGTAATTATTATTGTAAAGAAATGACCATAAATATAGAGGGATGTAGATTTCTTGTACTGGCCGAATGGAAATGTAGTTTATTATAGGCTTCAGCCAGACTCAAGTCAGAAGTGCCTGAGTCAACATTTCTGATTTATTATATATGAGAGCAGAGAATGCCTGTGACTGTGTGTATATGTGTGTGTGTGTGTGTGTGTGTGTGTGTGTGTGTGTATATATATAATGTTGATGTTTTATGCATTTCATATCTGTGTTTTCATGCAAATGGCTTTGTTATAAAGTGTCTTTCCGTGTTCACTCTAAAAGTTTTCTTTCCTTTACGCAGACCGTGATGTAGGTCAGACCTGTTTTATCATGGGCGAAGTCTGGATTATGCTGCCGAGTTGAAACACTGCTGGTTATTTGTCCTCGCGTCTGTGACTGCGAGCCGAACTCCGTTTCCCAGCAGCCTCCTGTAACAGCTGTGCCCAGGACGGATAGTACAGTTCAGATCTCACACGTTCTCCTTCACCATAGTGTCGAACTCACGATTTCCCCACCCGTGTTTGTCTAATTACCTTCACCTGTGTCTCATTATCATGGCCCTGCATGTCTCCTATATAAGCCTTGTTGTTTCTGCTTTATGTCCTGAAGGATCAGGAAGCCTGGCTAGCCTGTGATTGTGTGTTTTGCATTTTCTTCATCTTGTGACCTTGATCTTGTTTGCCCACGTTATTCTGCTTGCACATCAACAGATCTGTTGCCTGTTTTTGGATTATGTTCTGGATTTGTTTAATAAAACTCCTGCTGTTGTGTCCTCACCCCGAATGTCTGGAGTCTGTTTCATGCCACCATACAGTGAGTTTCTTCTTATAATAAGTCTTAAAACATTAAACTCCAGACAACTTTAAACAACCTGCCAACTTATTACAAGCAAATTTCTGAGTAGGTTGACATCCCAGGTATATAAAACTGTTGACCTAATATATAAAGTCTGTCCAACTCAATTTGATGTCTATTTTAATTTTTAAATTAAATTGACCAAACTAAATAAAAAATTGTTTGATCAAATTAATCAACACAGAACAAATGCTGATTTTTTTTTTTTTTCAATTTTTATTTTTCAATCTGATTAAAAAAAAACAATCTGATAACAAGCAATTGAACTGGGATTGTTCAACTTAAAAATAATAATAATAAAAAAAAAATAAAAATGGGTACACTAGTCTACTACTTGGTAGGTCTCCTATGACTAGGACTCCACCAGCATGCAGAAATAATTAGCCAGGGATGAACTCCATACTTCCTGCAGAATGCTCCACAATTGTGGTGACTTAACTGTGAATGACTAAACCCCAAACTCCAAGTGGGGTTCCTTTAACCATAATTTGGTGTCTCTAGACATGTGTGGTGGTGCATTGTCCTGTTAGAAGAGGACAAACCCATTAGAGTGAATGCAGGACATGAACGTGTATAACTTGTCAAAAAGGAAGCACAGAAGCGCACACAGTGTTGTGGAGCCACCACCAGCCTATGTATTTTGCATAGGATCATCTGGACCAGTTTATTGGCCCTTCAGTGTACTCTGAATGAAGCTATTAGTTGTTTTCAAAGTATTTATTTAAATTAAATAAAACTATTTTAATTAAAGTGTTTTTTTTTTTTTTTAGGTTGACCGGACAAACCACTTGAAAAAAGTATTTATTGAACTGGATGAGCTACAACAAACCTTTCCTATGATAAGGCTCTAATAATTAAACCTAGTTAGCGAGCTAGCATTGAATTAGAATTTTTTTCTTATACCTGGGGGAATGTTTTTTTTCAAGTGTAATTATACATGCCACCATTTTCTTCTACAATATTCCCAGTAAATTGCTACTTATTAAAAAATTGTTTGTTTCAGGAGAAACACAGGCAAGACCCTGCAGAACCCAGAGAAACCATCTAAGAAAGGGAAACATAAAATGTGCTAAAAGAACATTCTTGTGT
>JAOVVF010000004.1:19525799-19544478 GCA_028565595.1 Duopalatinus emarginatus
TTCTCCACCACACATAGCGTTTTGCATTTTGGCCAAAAAGTTCAGTTTTGGTCTCATCTGACCAAAGCACCTTGTTCTACATGTTTGCTGTGTCCCCAACATGGCTTCTGTTTAAGCCTGTTAATTTCCTTTTTGAATGGTGCCACAAGTGTATAGAAGATGCATTTGTGGAATGAACAGCAGAGCTGAATATGTGGGTTGCGGCCATGAAAAATTTACCAAATCTTCTCTGCCGTTAACAAACAGCTTCGTCTGCCATTGACTCCTTTGGTGTCTGGTGGACTGGATGATTGAAGTTTGAAGAAACAACAAGACATTTTGGCAATTGAACAATTTATTTAATTAACACACAGTTGGATCGTAGAGTCAACATGTGGAAAATTTCCTTACTTTTTGTGTCATGTACAAATCAGTGCAATCAGGTGCGTTTGTGTAGAGAAACCTGCTGGGGGCTGATTGTCTAGGACTGCAGTAATAGGATAAGCTGCTTTAATCATGAATAAATGAGTTATAAATAATAATGGACAAAATTATATGATTAAAAAAAATGCAACCTTTTTCAGACAATCTTGTATGAAATTATTATTATTTTTATAGAATGTATACATATTGATTATATAAATGACAGTAAGTGATATTTCATATTAAAGCCATTTAAAAAAACAGTAGCTGTTGCAGCAGATTTCGTTTACTAGTTAAAAAAAAATCAATAGCCCATGTTGTGTAAAATATGTACGATGTGCATTTACTCTGGAAATTTCTTATCAGTGCATACAACTTATCTTATCTATCTACACATAGAAAATACACCTACACAGATCGACCATAATATTGACACCACCTGCCAGTATCAACTTTGACCTGTCTTGGTGTGGACTCCGCCAGTTGAAGACCTCCTCCAGATATAACAGAAGACCTTCAGAGGTCATGTGGAGCCCATGCCTCGACAGGTAAGAGCAGTTTTGGCAGGTGGTGTTGATGTTATGGCTGATCAGTGTATATAAATGTTAAAAATGATATGTTAGTCATGCTACACTTTATTAATCCCCCCTCCCCCCCAATAAAGGACCAGTAAAAAAAAAAACTAAAAAACTTTTTTTTTTTGGACGAAAAGGTCTTCATGTCTTTAACACCATACAGTTTTTATTTATTTATTTAGAGTGTGGACGCTTGCCGAAACATTCTGCCCACTTAGTTTTCAACAGAAAAATAAAAATAAGAATAAAGTAATAATAAAAATGCTGAAGGTTTGGACTGAAAAACTTATCCTATTTTGCCCAAGGACTCAAAATCAATATATAGACAGCATGAAATACTTTATTCTTTATATATATGTATGTATGTGTGTGTGTGTGTGTGTTGCCAGTGTAGTAACAGAAATTAAAGTATGTTTTCTACCTTGGGTTTTGACGGATATCTTACAATTTTTATAACCATAACAAACCAAAAAAAGAGTTTTTTCAATGCACAATTTTGTTATTATATAAAAAAAACTATATCAAATTTATGTTCATGAAACTCAACACTCTGAAATACCCCACATTTTGGTTGTAAATTGTCCGCTTTTTTAATATTTATTTATTGCCATTTTCTCAACTAGTCTTTTAAAAGCTTCATGCCAATTCTGTTGCCCTAAAGCAGAAGCGAGGTCATGTCATGTTATGTATGTCCTCCTACCATTTAAAATAAAATCACAGAGGCTCCCGAATGACACAACAGAAAAAACTTTTACCCTAATATTTTAAGATTGTAAATCCGAATCCTAGGTAAGAGTTACAGTCAGGAGTCTATGGACCAAAATTGGCCGTGCTCTTAAGAAGGCAGGGAGAAAGGGGTAGAAACGCTTTACATTTACATTTACGGGATTTGGCTGACACTCTTATCCAGAGCGACTTACAAGGTTATTGGTATTACAGGTAGGCCAACGTAGTGTTAGGAGTCTTGCCCAGGGACTCTTATTGGTGTAGCACAGACTGGCTGCCCAGACCGGGAATCGAACACAGGTCACTAATATGGGAGCCAATGATGTTACCACTGTACCACACCAACCACCTTTACTCGCTTTACTCCGAGTGTGTTACATCACCTACCCCACCCCCCTTCCTGGAAAAGAAGCGGCGGCTGGCTGCACGTGTCTTGGAGGAAGCATGTGATGGCCTTTGCTCTCCCCTGTTGGTAGCTGTCGTATGATATGGGAGAGAGGCCTAATGGGGGTGAGAATGGGACATGTCTAAATTAGGGAGAAAATCCGGGGGTTAAAAAAAAAAAAGTAATGTAAAATAGCAAGTGAAATGAATTCATGAAACACAGTGAAGCAGATAAATTGGGCTGCACTTTACACTAATTGGCCTTTATAATAAAACAGAGTGACAAGACCTTTCAATTAAAATCTAATCCTGATTATTCCCAAGTGACAGAGGCCAGAAAAGCCTACATACATTATCAAACAGGACATTTAAAAAAAATAAAAAATAAAAAAAAAAGTGACTTTCTACCCCAATAATGTGAGTGTTGGCTCAACTTGATGTGAAATGCTTTAGGGAGCAATGACAGCACTTCATGCACCAGTTATCAGCTCTTTTAATGGTAAGCTCTTTAGGTTTCTCCTCCAGTACGACTCCACAACTAAGGCTGCTTTGTTGTCAGCTTCAAAGCAACCCAGCATGTGGTAACATGACGAGAAAAAAAAACCCTCCATCAACTACAAAATTGGGATGTTTTAAAACGCACATACAGGATCACACACATATAGGAGTCTGATGATATTGGACTCCCGCTGGCTTTTCAAGGCGAATCGCCGTGTTAAAAGTTGCCATGTGGCCCACATTTGTACAGCTTGTGACAAACGTGACAAAGAGCCGGAGATGGAGACAGACCCAATGAGACAGACTGAAAGAGATGCACTTTGTTCGCTGACAGCCGCTCTTAAATATTTAATACACAAAATACAGTTTTAAAACAAGGCCACAAAGAGACGCACTAAACATTGATCTCGCGTTTAGTACACAGAGGGAATAAAACGGATGAATGGCAAGATGGCTGCTCTCAGTGACACTTGCCAGCACCGATCAAACGTCAGTGCACGCTCTCCCAGTTCGGTGTCATCTGTTTGGCTTTTGATGCCGATAATGGAGACTACAATTTCGATGTAAATGGGTTTGCAACAGCAGGCTCACTATTACCCACAGCAAATATTATGGCATCAATACCAATTTGCTGAGAGGCCCAACTGATTCTGGCAGGAGTTAGTTTAAAGACATTCGCTCTGACTGTGAGGTGAAATTTACTCTAAGCTGTCAATGCATCAAGTAGTCATGACCCTGAGAGGATAGCGCTGTTGCTTTTTCCTCGTTCATTTGCATACAAGTGGGGGTATTTCCAGCGTGCACGCACGGACAGCGGTTAAGGTTCCGCACCGATGCCTCCGTGAGTTCCTATTCCAGGCCCTCTGACACCTCTAAGTTGTTATGTGTGAAGGATGCGGATGCGTTTCCTTGTACTGCAGACATGCACGCGTAGAAAAACAAGGTATTCCCTTAGTCATGCCCTTGAAATTCTACAGCTATTAGTATCATTCTTGTTGTTTATTTGTCCTCGTGTGATGCCTGAGCTTGGAAAACTTCTTATTTTTGCTTGTGGAAGTAGTTACATGAGGTCATTATGAACTGTTGGTGCTCGCCTGCCCATCCAAAATCATTACAGACTTCTCAATGCCTGGACCTGATTTTCTTAACTCCTCCCCACTGGCAAGGCGATACAGCACACTGCATACAAAAACTTCTAGTAGTTTCTTTCCTCATGCCATCACCCCTATAAATACTTAATCAGTACAAATTTCTGGACCATACCTAAAGACTATTGCTGCTACAGACTACTTGTTACAATACTTATCACTGAAATCCAGCAGTCCCACTCCTAACTCCACTTCCCAGAACACCATGGGGCCTACAAACATGGCTGCCAACTATAACACACATTCACAGTCACCCCAATACTAATCCGGGGGGATTTGTTTAGCTGGCATTCCATGGGAACCCTGGTATGTCTACAAACATGCCTAACATCTGTATATATACACATGCACACTGAAGTGCCAGTAGCATTCTGGAGGACCCCCTATAGCCTCTGGCATCTGTTCCACAGATAGACGTAAGGCGTCCCGAGAGATGGTCAGCCATGCCGTCTAGATATCCACCCACAACTCTGCTGGATTTTTAGGTCCAGGATCTCGGGTTCTCTGCACCACATGCCATAAATGATTGATTGAGTGTATGTCAAGGTGAATGTCCAGGCCATACTTATACATTTATTGAAACTCTCACGAATGCTACAGTTCCAGTTCTGGACCATTGGCCCCGATGGCACAGTGCATTGTCCTGCTGGAACGTCTCAGCATTGTGATTGTACATGACATCCATGCAGGGCTGCAAACAGCAGTATGAAACCACCACCAGCCACCATAATGCCTTATTCACAACTAGGGTCAATGGACTCATATGGTCTGCACCACACACAAACCCAACCATAAGCCTGAAGCGATTGGTTTTTCGTAACTCATTGGACAATTCCACATGTTGCCAGTCCTCTAGACTACAATTAGCAACCTTCACAAGCTCAGGTGAGGTGCTGTGGTGTAAACAGAGGCACTCTGATGGGTTTTCTGCTCACATATAACAATTTACACACTGCTATCCGATAAACTTTGGCTTGTTGGGATCGAACCAGCGACCTTCCTCTCACAAGGCTGGTTCCTTAACCACAAGCCCACAGCTGCCCCTTAATTTGCACATAAATATGACATGTTCTGTGTCTTTCATCTATCCAAGCAATCGTGGTGAATCCAAAGCCAATGCCAGTAACACTGTGCTCAAGGCAGGAAAATTCATCCTGGATGAGACACCACTCCATTTCAAGCCATTACGGACACATCCACTCACACCTAGTGGTGTTTAACAACAGCCAATCTGCCTACCCCAGTTCAATCCCCATTTATTTCTATAGTTCTTTTAACAATGGACGTCGTCCCAAAGCAGCTTTACAGAAATATAAAATCTCAATTTTACATTTATATGATGTTCACTTTTGATGAGCAAACCAGAGGCTGCAGTGCTGAAGGAAAACTTTTTGACATGACAAGATGAGGAACCTAGAGAGGAACCTTGAGAGGAACCTGAGCTGAATGGAAACCCACCCTTATCTGTATGACACCAAAATGATCAATTCTGTAATTGTGTGCTATATACACTGAAGTGCTGGAAAAACTGGTACACCAGTCTAACACTTGCTAAGTTCCCGACATTGCATAGACTCCACTAGCTTGCAGAAATATTCTGTAGGCAATAAACACCATACTTCCTCCAGAACAGTCGTGTGATTTAGGTGTGAACGGCAAAACCCTAAACTCAGACCAGTGTTCCTGTAACCATAATTTGGTGTCTGTAGACGTGGTTGGTGGTGCATTGTCCTGTTAGAAGAGACCAAACCTATCAGAATGAATGCAGGACATGATCAGAAAGGAGGCACACAGTATTCACCTGTCAGAGATGTTTGTAGATGTACCAGGGGTCCCATGAAATGCAAGCTAAACAAACCTTATAATTCATGGTTACTTCAAATTCATGGAGCCTCAGCAGTAGTAAATGATGTTCTGTTGGTGAGACTCCAAACAGAAGTAGGGCGTCAGGGTGGATGGGGCAGGTCCGGAGAGCCTCCTGGTATCTTATGGTGCCTCAGGTGTATCACACATAGCTCGACTGAGTGGGAGGTGAAAGAGAGAGAGAGAGAGAAGAAAAGAACACAGATCATTCTGTATGTTTTTCTCATGTAATGGTTAGAAAAACAGATGTGTTTAGACAGTGGGAGGAAACCAAGTACTGTCTTACATTGTGTACTTTCATCATGCTTTATTACATATTATCTTCTCACAATCTTCTTCAGTTACATTTGCGCAGTCATCGTCTTCAGCAAGTTTTCTCTTCACTGTTCCCTATCTGCACTCTTAAACTTAGTTTAAAATATCATCAGAACATCTGGAAACCGCACCGATAATAAAATCAGGGCCAAAGTCACACAGTGTGAGAGAGGCATAATGCGGTGAGGAAGGTATAACAGCCTCACATTAGAAGACTGCAGTCTTTGTCCGTTTGTGTACGGGTTCGTGTTCCTCCCCACAGCTTTTGGCCACAACACAAACAGAATCATTAAACTATTATTCCAAACACTGGTTTTGATGCTGACTTCAAACCCATGCCTGAGTTACACAAATAGAGTCTGTCACTCGATGCTGGAAAAATATAACACCGCTTTAATAATGGATATCTTTAAATAACCTTTCAAATAAAATTTCATTTGCTATTCACGATCATCCAGTTATCAAGGGTTTTATTTATCTTAGGTATTGTGGATTAAAAAAAAAACGCACCAAGGTTTTCCTATGGTTAGATTTACAACATTCTCTTAACATAAAAAAAAAAAGAAGTGTTTGTGTTTGTAAGTTGTCTTGAGGTTTTCCAAATAGTTCTTGCAAAGTGAAAGTGAAAGTGAACTATTTGCCTACTGTGCTTGCACACAGAGGAATGTGACCTCCACATTTAACCCATCCATGCACTAGTGAACACCAGGGGCAGTGAACACACCTGCCTGGAGCAGAGGGCAGCCCCAACCACGGTGCCCAGGGATCAGTTGGATGGTTAGGTGCCCTGCTCAAGGGCACTTCAGTCATTTACGTTTGGCAGACGCTTTTATCCAGAGCGACTTACAAGGTTATTGGTATTACACGTAGGGTTAGGAGTCTTGCCCAAGGACCCTTATTGGTGTAGCACTACTGGCTGCCCAGATCGGGAATCGAACCCAGGTCTCTCACATGGGAACCCAGTGATGTTACCACTGTACACCACCAACCACCAATCACTTCCAGTCCCAAAACTCTTGTGGTACCCAAAATATAACGCTCCCAGAATGTTGTGGACCCAAAAGTTTCCTAACTGGGAACTTTTGTAAAAAAAAAAAAAAAAAAAAAACACTAGCACTTTTAATATCGCCTGGCCTTTCTTTGGACTGTTCTTTCCAAGACATTTTTGCTCTCCAGACACACCTCATATCAGTTCAGGAGATATTTAGAAAGGATGGAGGCAGTTCCATGGGAAATGAAGTGGACTGCACACTCTCTGACTTCAGCCCATTCGAGCTGGAGCAAAAACTGCTCCACTCGCACCACAAAACAGCCTCGTTGAGCATATATGATAAATGGAGGATAAGAAATCCATTCTCTTCTGATGTTGCAATGCTAGTTTGGGATAACTACAGTGGTGATTAATAATGCAGCGCATCTGTTCACGTATGTTCGGGTTTCTGTTCTGTTGCAACATCGTCGCTGGTGCGCAGGCACTATTCAACATCTGCCGTTTATTACATTATCTTTCCACTGTGATATGGGTGGACATGAGGATATCCGCTGATAATATGGTTAAAATAACAAGCACTGGTCACTTTAATAGGAACTCATGTGCACTGCACGGATCATGTAGCAATAGCGTGATACTGAATGTGAAGTAAGAGATGATACACGTATTGAAAGTCTCTTTCGCCACAACATCACTGTATCAGATAAACAACTTGAACATTGATCTGATATATCTGTACCGCACTTGGAAAACTGTATTTTAGGAAAGAACCCTAGTTATTAAAATACGTCGAGATTCATATGACTTGTGTATGCATGTGTGAATACCCAGATAGATATAAATTTCATATGGCTCAAATCTTACTTGTTTCCCACATACTGCATGGAATGATGGCACAGAAGAGGGCCAGATGCGGATGCCAGAATGGGCCACATCTCCAAGTTGGCCCACAACTCAACCACCAGGGCAATTACCATGCCAGAGGTGGCTCAGATATGTTTAGGGACTTGGAAGCTATATGAGCATTTTTACAATCTGGGCCACTCATGCAGTTTGCCTCAGCTGATAGTGAACCAGCAGTGCCATATCATTGCCAGAAGTGGCCCATATTCGTGTGCTATCGGGGTATATTAAACAGATCATCCTTTTCCCACGGCATTCATTCAACCTTGTAAACATATATTTTATGTATCATTTCAACAAGAAGTTGCGCCAGATTTCTTGAGGAACAGGAGAAGAGAAAGAACCCCCCCCATTTGAGTTTAATGGAAACTTCCTTTAAATAATAATAAGAACACTATATTGTTCTTCCTAATATTTTTATTTTTATTATTATAATTATTATAATAATTCTTATTATTATTATTATTTTTATTTCACCTGATTTTCAGTCAGTCCCACCTCCTACAGTATTTGAGATATCGACACGGGACAAAGACTAGAATGTGCGGAATGTTTAGGAGAAGTGTGCTTATATACATATAAGTGTGCTTATTATATATTTGAAAATTTTCATCCGTTCGTCTGCTACGCTCGTTTTTCCCCAAAAAATATCAACCAATCAGACGCCGCGTTACTACACGTTGCCCTTCTGTGACCTCACCGATAGTCCTGCAGCACTGAGTTCTAGGATTGTGACATCACAAGGTTGGCACAGACCTGATTGGCACAGAGCGCAACACTTTCGCAGTTTCTTTAGGAACCGCACTTTCTAGTAGTTATAATTATTATTCACAGCATCATTAATACATTAGTACTCAATGTCGCTGTTCAGTGTACTCATAACCTGATACTGCCTGGCGAAAATAAGTCACTGCTTGGTGTTGCTTTATTTGGTCAGGTTGAGGTTCAGTAACGTCATGTGGTAATAAAATGAAGTCATGTACTGAATGACCAGGTTACGTGGACATATTCTAGGACTACAATGCCAAGATACATCAGGTTCAAACTGTGAGTGTGTGATTCAAGAAGCATGAGGAATCATTTTCACACATGACTTGGCCTCTACAGAGCCCTGACCTTAACCCCACTGAAAGTCTTTGGGATGTGCTGGAGGAGACTTTAAGGACTGGTTAGACTCTCCCGCTACCAAAGGGTTTCTCGGCTAACAATTAAAGTAACTCTGGATAAAAATAAACGGTGTAAAGGTTGTTGAAACTATGCTGTGGTTAACGTACGATCAATCAAAGCTAAAGGTGTACAACAAAAAAAATTACAGTGACTTTTTTTGGCGCGCGTGTGTGTGTGTGTATTCGTTTCTAATTTAATCCAACATTACAAAAGATATTTTTGACAACTTGAGTCAACAATTTTCTTAGTTTCTGAGTTTCTTACCGTTTGCTTTGTCCTCCTTATTGCTTTAATGACAGTGTTTACTAAAGTTGGCATGAACTCCAAGTTAAAAAAAAACAAAAAAAAACGTGAAATCTATTTTAGATCAAATCCATCAGACTCTTTTAAACACAAGCTTCAACGGAAGAAAATTAGACACGCGGAAAATCAGATCTTTTATCCAAAGCAGTTAACATGATCAGTATCACACGTTTACTTAGATATCTCTAGGGAGCAGGAATAAGTGCTGAATCTTTGCATCGAACCAAATACAGTGATTTGTTTATTGTTTTAAATATTTATCTACTCTAAAATCCTTTCTTTATTTAGAATTGTAATTTTATAAGTAAGAAAAAAAATATCACAGATTTCCCATCTTGCACGCTTGAGTGGCAGCTGTGGGGCTTGGGGTCAAAGAACCAACCTTGTCACCCTTGTTCAATCCCCTGTACTGACAACACATGACTGAAGTACCCTTGAGCAAGGCACCTGACCAGGTCCCTGTGCTCACTGCCTTCTAGTGTGTGGTCACTACTGTGTATGTGTTTTTCACTGCATGGATTGGAGGTCAACTTTTTTTGTTTGCAAACACGAAGGTCAACAAGTAGTTCACACACTTCACTTGAACAGTGAAAACAGCAAAAACACTGCAGGACTGAAGTGATAGAAGTACCGGTACAGAAGAGACCATGCAAAATACATAGCAACGCCACTTATACACTTCATTAGTTGCATCCTCCAGGGATATATACAGCACTAGACATCTATGGAGGATCCATAATGGCATAGGGGTTTGTTTAGGTGGCATTACATGGGTCCCCTGGTACATCTACAAACCTCTCTGACAGGTGACACTAATCCTGATGGGTTTGGACTCTTCCAACAGGAAGACAACACGCCACCAATTTATGATTAAAGGGAAACTCGTATGAGTTTTTGGTTTTGCTGTTCACACCCAAGTCACCAGATCTCAGAATTGTTTGGTGTTCATTGCCTGTAGAATATTTCCTTACCTTGTGGAGTCCATGCCCTGGCACATTTCTGCAGTCCTTTAAAATATTAGACTGGTATAATAGATTTTCTTGCACTTCAGTGTAATTTATGTCAGTAGATGGAGAAATCCTAGATGGAGAACTGTTTTCAGGTTGTCTGTCTGTTTCAGGCTCTCATTAGTGTGATATCTCAAGCATGTGCGTTTGAACGTTCTAGGATTTATATAGTAGCATTATATTTTAACCAGAAAAACGAACCGGTTCGATGTTAGAATCGATCCAAATGGATCAATGAAGGTGAAAAGTCTGAAATAGTTTTTTCTTCAGCTTCCTTCCTATCTACACGACTGGCGTTCAGAAGCCTCCCCGCCGATCCCGCCGTTGTCAGGTTCTATCTGTTTGTGACTACAGTGTAAAGCTGATGTTGTGAATGATTTTTCAGCTGTTTTGTTGCTTCTTTATTTTTATACCCTTCTGTCAACAGCAATGAAAACAAAGCTTTCGCTGAACGCAGTCGAGCGCTTTGCGGGGGATCAGCATCCTGTTTGCTTCTGTAGATAAAACCTACTATTGTTTTTTTTTTTATTCGCTCTTTTAAGGAGAACATCCTTGAAGCGGAACAAACAGCACCAGAACAGAATCGGCTAATATTCCAAACCTAAAACTGACTAAATATACACCGTGGCAGCCGTGGACTAGTGGTTAGGGAACCAGTCCCGGGATTCGATCCCTGCACAGCACCAGACATGACTGAGGTGCCCTTGAGCAAGGCACCTAACACCTAACAACTGCTCCCTAGGCACCGTGGTTTGGGGCTGCCCCCCGCTCTGGCCAAGTGTGTACACCGCCCCCTAGTGTTCACTGGTGTGTGTGGTTTATTGCATGTATGGGTTAAATGCCGAGGTCACATTCCTCTGTGTGGAGGCACAGAAGGCAAATAGTTCACTTTTAGTTTCACCAGTACCTGATTGTGGCTCGATAATGGTATGGAGTTTGTTTAGTTGGCGTTCCACGGAACCCCTCATACATCTACAAACATCTCAGATAGGTTCGACCTCTTCCTACAGGAACATGCGCCACCACAGACTTCTAAAGACACCAAATTATGTTTAGAGGAACACACATCTGAGCTTGGGGTTAAGCCATTAAGTCACCACGTCTAGATGTTATTGAACACATCTGGGATGTCATGCAATGCACTGTGGAACACAGAAATCCTACACCTCGGAATAGGAGTCGTGGAGCGTTCCGCATGCTCAGCGCGTCCATGCCTGGTGGGGAACCTGCCAAGTATTAGACTGGTGTACCGTTTTTTCTAAAACCTCTGTCTGTGGATATTCGCATATAATGTAACTAGTGCTATTCAGATCAACCTGTGATAAAGTGGTAAAGAAATTTTGTCTTTCAGATAAGCCGTGGACAGATGATGGACCTGATTGTCTCCCAGCCTCCAGTGTTAATCAGGTCAGTCCTGTATGCATTTCCTGTTACCATCTCTGCATCACTTTACATAACCTTAAGCACTTTTTCTTTGTTTTTTTTCGCCACGTCGAATCTTTTTCGATGCACCCTTCTGATTTATAGCTTTCTGGAACATACAGAAAAATGTTTGCTGTCGGGTTTGATATATAGGTCTGGTTTGAGTTATGCATGCGTTTTGCATAACAGGCATTTCGCTGTCATTGACAGAACTCGACACTTTTTTCCTGTTTGACTGGCGCGCTTATGAAGCTCCCCGTTGTGAAACAAACAGCAGGGATCTAATTCTGGTATATGTCATTTACACTTATGTAATCATATTGAATGTAGTGGTTATGTAGGTACATTTGGGGGAAAAGAATTGTTATTAGAACAGTGTTAGGATTTTTTGAATGTATGTAAATTTCCATTATGGTTTATTATCTACTGTGTATATACAGGTATGTGTGTGTGTAGAGGTAGAATGGGTGTTTATGGGTAATATGTCAGACCCGAACACTAAGGTTGACTCTAAACCACCACAAAATACCTGCTCTGGTAATTACTGAGTAATAATTGCTTGCTTTGCCCCTCAAAAAACCAGACCTTTTAGTGGAATTAGACTTTCTCTAAATGGCATTTCAGACGTCATCTGCAGTCGCGGCACGTAAAAACTAACAAATTGCGTATGTCCTCGGTTCGACATTGCTTTTTTTTTCATATTAGACATCAATCTTCTCTGACAGACAAGGTTACCGAAAGTACACACTTCCTCACCAGGTTGCAACTGCAATACATTAAAACAGGAAATTATGATCTAGCAGAAAGCAAATAGACTTTAGTGACACTGGATGCATTTGATATTTGTATAGAGCAACTAAACCTGCTTTGTTCAGCTATGCTTTGTTCTTCATTGCTTTTTCGGTCGGCAACAGCGAGCCATGACTTACAAATCAGAATCATAATCAGGTTTATTATAAATATGTCGACACGCAAGGAATTTCTAGGCACCAACGACCAGAACCAGAGAGTGTACATATAATTTAAGGACAATACACAACATGCAAACAATATACAGTCTGTACACTGAAGCGCTAAACAGCGGATAAAGGCGAGTCTATACATAAGCTTGTGGTGGCTTCCATAACAGTATGAGGTCTGTCTGACTATGTGAACACTATATGTCCTTCCTTTCTGACACCCGTTCATGTCCTGCATTCATTTTGATGGGTTTGTCCTCTTCTAACAGGACAATGCACCACCACACATGTCTAAAGATGCCAAATTATAATTAAAGGAACACTCGTCTGAGTTTGTGGTTTTGTCATTCACACCTAAGTCAACAGATCTCAACGTTATGGGGAAAATGCTGGAAACATGGACGGTCCCTGGATCGATCCCTGCACAGAGCAAGACGCGACTGAGGTGCTATTGAGCAAGGCACCTAACTCCACCAACTGGTCCACCAACCGCACTCCGGGCAAGTGTGTTCACTGCCCCCTAGTGTTCACTGGTGTGTGCGTTTCACTGCACGGATGGGTTAAATGCGGAGCTCACATTCCTCTGTGTGCAAGCACAGCAGGCAAATAGTTTGCTTTTACTTTCACTGTCACAAAAAACCTACACCTTGGAATGGAACAGATTTGTAGACCTTTTTGCATGAAGTACGGTGTTCATTGCCTGCAAATGATTTCTTCAAGCTTGTGGAGGCCATGCCTAGTGAGATACTTACCAAGCATTAGACTGGTCTACTGATTTTTATGGCACTTCAGCGTATACAAAAGTGCAAGCGTGCATGTTGTAGTGCAGTATGTCTGGGAATGAAACTGTGATGCATGAGATGTATTGACGACGTATGGTTGCTATGATGTGATAAGTAAGGTATAAGGTGTAAGATATATGTCTTTAATTAACTGACGAGTTAATTGTCAGGTCGTTATTTTTTTAGGTCGTATCTGGGATTTTTTTTTAAGCGTACTGTGTGATGCTGTCCGCCTTTGCTTTCTTTCCTTTCCTGCACAACAATACCGCAGTCTTCAATGCACTGCTTCTTTAGAAGGTCTTTCCATCTTGGTTGCCCCACCTCTTTCTTTCTTCTGGATGTAGGTAGGTTCTTTCCGCCTCCCTCCCAAATGAATATCTCTCAGATGAAAAAGCCTGTGTCAAAGAGAGTGTTGTTCTACCACTGTAATTTGGCTGGCTTTTCTGAAGGCCAGCTTAACGAGCGCTCAGGGGAGCAGGGCTGCTGGGAAGTGGCTGTCACCAGCTCTTACTGCCTTACGCTCGACGATACACACGGAAAGAGCGAGGGAGGGAACGGGAACGGGAGGGAGAGCAAATAGTAGGAGCACTGTAAATCCTAGACTAGGACAAGTCCGGTATAATGTCACCGTGTTCTGAGGCAGTGTATTCTTGTAGCTGCGGCTTGTGGTTAGTGAGACTGCCGCTAGATCCTGTAATTAGAGAGGAAATAAGAGTAAGGCACTTCTTTGGTTTCTTACTTCCTTACATTTACGTTTGTGTTACGTTTCAGTGTTTCGCAGCATGTTGCATGGCCTCCCAGAGTGTACGATAAATTTAAAATCTGGTGTGTTCCTTTAACTTTAATTTGGCATCTCTGGATGTATGTGGTGATGCATTGTCCCATCAGATTGAATGTGTCCACCTGTCAGAGGCGTTTGTAGATGTACCAGGGGTCCAATGTAATGCCAGCTAAACAAACCTCATACCATTATGGAGCCACCACCACTATTATTTTATTTATTTATTTATTGTTTAATGCAGACTTTACTGGTTTTTATAGTATTTTAGTATATAACTAGATGTGCATTTCCTGAAAGAACTACAAGAGTACTTGAACATGTGTGCCCTGCTGGGGCTAAAATTATGGCTAATACCATGGAGTGTGCGTCTATGCTTGTGTGTGTGTTGGAGAGAGGGGCACCGGCTATTTAAGACAGAAGGAAGAACTCCTGTCCATATAGTTATGGTCTTTTTACACACAAGCATAAATTCTACTGTCATTTATTTATGTATGTATGTATTTATTTATTTATTTATATACAGATCCCCCTGTCTGTGAGACTCCGCCCCTTGTGTGTGTGTGTTAGAGAATCTCAAGTCTCAATTGTTACTCACTCCTGTGAATATGCAGCTATTTGTAGAAAAGCACAGTTTTCACCTATTTGCACACACTGAACAAAAGCTCATAACTTGGAAAATCTTTAACCGTATGAAAGAGGACCCCCTGGTAATCGTTGTAATGTAAAATGATGTGGGTTGAGTAGAAGATCCTAAGTTATGACAGGTTGAACTCAGATTAAAATTTCAGAAAATGAATTTTCATGTCCCTGAATTTAACAATGAAGAAGTTGGAGAAGTTTCTGGTGCCTCATCCCCAACAAGACCTCATAACTCAAAAAATAAAATGTCAAATGTTAAGATTTTTAGAGACTTCAAAGAGGACAAGTATGTCTACCACTTAAAATTGAAATGGTGTTTCTAGGTTAAAGTATAAGGATTTTACACAGATAAAAACCTGGCTTTAACTAAAAAATCATCCTAACCTAAAGTAGAGATGACATCACTCACTCTAGCTGTTCCCTATATAAATAAATAGATTGAAAATAAAATAGTGTAAGAAAGAGAAGAATGAGTGCAATCTGTCCATAATTTGACGTAATGGGCTCTGGTGGCCCCATGTCTGAGTCTTTTGATTTTCATGGCTGTAGCTTGAAAAGTGCCAGAGTTACACCAGTTCGAAAAACTCCCCTATTCATTCCTATGGGAAATTAAAAATTTAAAACTTTAGAAATTTTAGAAACCATAAATCTCACCAACACCAAAAATACATAGCACAGGTCTCGTCATGATTATCTATGAAATAATGTTTGGACAGAGTCTGTACGTTAAGAGATTCCGGCTGTATTGATTGTGTATTTGTGTAATATTGCGTAATAATAAATTGCTTTATAATAAATAAATAAATAAAAGACTAAGACCACTTATCTTTTTACAGCAAGCAGGTTGTGCATCATCTCCTATTGTCTCTTTAACACACCCTATGCATTTTGACCTTCATCTTCTTTTGCACCATGTCAGCTCCATTAAGAATTTACTTCCATGTTATTGTAGCTTTTTCCGAGACACACACACACACAGACACACACACACACACACACACACCCCACACACACACAGAGAAAGAGAATATGGGCAAAGAGCATGGAGGATGACAAGGTGCTAGCCAGGATCACACACCTTAATTATTCAGCACTTGCTTTGTATGTGGCTAGGATGCGGAAAAACACTTCAAAAGCCTTCCACTACTGTAGGAGACACGGGCTGAGTATTTGTAGCTTTGTGTGTGTGTGTGTGTCTGTGTGTGTGTGTGTGTGTGTGTGTATGCATTTGTATTAAGAAAGGCAGTTGAATAAGCAGTTGTGACCCTCTAAATTGATCTAATCACACGATTCCTTTAACTGTATCTTAACCTTTCAAGCAGACGCGACTCCGACCCGACCCGCACCCAGCGCGTCTCGGAGGGTCGTATGAATAGGTGCGCAGCTGTTAATTGGAGCTCCATTCAGAAAGTGCGAGCACAGCCAGAGATCAAGAGCATCTTTATCCTCCCACTAATTCCTGCAATCAAACTTAAAGGAGTTGCAGGGAGTGAATTAGCGAGGGGAAGAGGAGGCGGAAGAAGTAGAGAGGAGGCAGGAATTAGCAACTCTTCAGAGAGTTTCAAGGCCAAGAAACGTAACTCTGGTCCCTCTTGCTGCTTGCTGGGGTGTTTGGCTGATCCCCGAGTCTCACTCGTTTTCTGCTTCTGGGCTATATGTGATAGATATTATGTATGATTTCATTTGCTAGAGTACAACACGTGCAATACATATAAGTATATACATCCTTAGTTTTGAACACTGTTATCGTTATCTCTGTCTGTACCAAAGGACAACCATATCTCAGGTACACTGTGATGCCAGAAAAACTGGTACACCAGTCTAATATGTTGTAGTTCCTCACGGGAGTGTAGCACTCCAGAAACATAGAAACATTGGATGCATTGGATGATGAACACCATGCTTCCTACTGAACTGTCCGCAACTCCAAAGTGTATTCCGAAGTGTAGGATTTCTGTGTTCCACATTCCCAGATGTCTTCAACAAGGTTGAGATCTGGTGAGAATGGCAAAACCCCAAACTCACGTGAGTGTTCCTCTAACCATAATTGGGTGTCACTAGGCATGTGTGGCAGTGCATTGTCCTGTTGGAAGATTCCAAACTCATCAGAATGAATGCAAGACTCGAAGGGTTTCAGAAAAACCCTTTCTTATAAAGCCACTAATTGTTATAAAGCCACTAAGAGCCTAACAAAAAAAAAAACTACCAGAAGTAACGCCGGTTCAGGATTCAAATCCAATCTGCCTCTATCAGCCGCAAAGCCATCAGATACACTCGCACCTCCCAATTCCACTGATAACCGTCACACTCAGATGCTGAGCCAGAGTAAATGTCAAACGCTATCTGCTGTTTGTTCTGTAGCTCCAGGTTCTCTCCTGCTCAATCAACCCAAGGCCAAGGCCAACAGCTTCACATGGAGCCAAATCTGTTTCAATAAAATCCCCTGAAAATAAGAGGGTCCCCCACCAACCTGGCAACACCTTTGAAAGCTTTGGGAATTGGCCGGGTCTGTGTGAAGAGATGTTGAAAGGCGATTTATTTTCATGACCAAGAGGAACCCATTGGTATGTGGATTCCAGCTGGCTGAGCTGTGTGAGCTTTGGCTCTGAGGGTTTGTGTGAGAACACGCTGGACGTTTTGTCAGAGAGTGAAACAGAGAAAGAGAGAGAGTAAGGGGTCACATTTCTGAAAAAGAAAGAAAAAACTCAGTAACAACATTGCATCGGTTACAGTGGTGGAGCGTGTAAAGTGGCTGGTGTATTATTGCTGGTCAAGGTGGTTGTAGGTCTCTGATTCTCTCATGTTAAATTGTCACAGGCGCAGACAGTGAACCATACAAAGCACAGACATCTGGTCCAAGGACATGGGCTGACTTCAGCCCTCATGAATATTCAACTCTGAAGATTAACCTGTAAATGCTTTGTGTGCATGTGTCCGTGTGTGTCCGTGTGTGTGTGTGTGTGTGTGTGTGTGTGTGTGTGCATGAACGGGAGAAAGACAAGTTCAGGAACACGCAAACGTAAAAAAAAAAAGCAAAATCTGCTACTGCTAAAAATAAATAAAAACAAATTAAATTAAATAATAATAATAAATAATAATAATAAAAAGAAATTTATTTACTTCTATTGCATAATTTATAATATATTTTATTTTGATTACCCGATTGCCTGTTTTCTTTAAATCTACATTTCTTCACAACACAAAGCTTGTAGCCTAAAGACATGCAAAAAAACCCCCCCAAAAAATAAATAACAGATAAATAAATCCGAGCGGTGTGTTTTGCCCGAGTGAACGACAAGCCACTTAGGAAGCCCAATCTGTACTTTATATACGTTGTAGATGTTGACGCCAGTTGGAGACCATGCTACTTTCGTCTCATCTACATGTTTTACATCTGGTGAACATTAACAATGCAGGGTTCGCCTTTATTAAGGGCAAATTAGATTCCTGGGGCTTTCGCATCTGTTCCCGGAAAAATAAAATGTCACCACCTGCTGCATTGATCATTCGACTGCATCTACCTTCGCTCAGTGGGTTATAGTTCCTTTAAACGGATATGGTCGCATTGTGTATTGCAGATACCAGATCCGCGACCTTGATCCTGGATAGACATCTTCATACAGAATTCAATTCCAACCCCCAATCCATAAGGCCTAGAGTAGACTCATTAACTGAAGCAGTGTGGTGGAATAGGACTGGACTGGAATCACGGATGAGGGTACTGTAGATCTATAAGGGCAGGTTTAGTCGTCCCGGACTTGCTTTCTATAAATTGGTCCAAACGTGCTGCGTCTCGTGACTCTCAAATGTGTGT
>JAOVVF010000004.1:19580005-19593937 GCA_028565595.1 Duopalatinus emarginatus
TATAATTTTCTGACACTTTTAAAGGATCAACTTGGACTCAATCGAAAATCTATAGTGTGTTTATATTTTGCTAAAAGACCAACGGCCTCTGCATGACCTTGTGCATTTCCGTTAACATTTTATCAGGCGCTGTTCTGTACAATTGACTCATTCTTACAGTGAAGACGATCTGTGCAAACTGAGTGGCCGAGATGAAAACGAGTGCATGATGAAGGCTGATATAAAGACGCTGATGATGTTTGGATGCAGGGTTTTATAGCTTCATAGTTGAAGAGCACAGAAAGAGTCGTTTGATGCATGCTAAATAATCCAGGTAGGAAATTCCCAGAAAATTGAATCAGTTCATCTGGACATAAGCATCCCCAAAATTATATGCATCTTGTTTGCATAACAACCAAAATGAGCACTGTTGCCTAACAGTGGAACTAATGATCCGTTTCATATGCAAATTATTATCACTATTTATTATGTTGGTCACTAGGCTAGTCGCATCTGATTGAGGAATAGAGATAAAACAAGTGTGAAATAAGTGTTTGTTGTATAGGTTCAACAGTTGATTTAATGTTGTCCATTTATATAGAGGAAGTGGAAAAGAAGGCTCTAACATCCTATTTAGTGATACAACCTGACTACTGGTTCAGCTATGTGGGTAATCACTGGGTTAAAAATGAAATCTCAGGAACAACCACATTAACTTGGTGGACAAACACACACTACCACCTAAACTGTTAAGTGGGCTAACTGCACTGACACATCCATATACCCTTTCATATTTGTTGTAAATCGTCATTTCACATGCTATCGCACAGATGCACTTTATGTTGTATTGTGTAGATCTGTACTTCTATGTACCTCCTTGGTCCTGGAGGAGCACTGTTTCGTCTTACTATACACTGGGCAGGATGTGAAAAATGACAGGATAGCTTTATTTTAGATTGTAAAATTGCGATTAGAGAAAATCGAACTTAAATATCAAAATTAAAATACGATGTTTACTGTAGACCAACACATATGACAGCATCCCGAGGAGCTGCATCACTGCCTGGTTTGGGAATTGCACCATCTGGGATTGCAAATCCCCGAAGCTGATAGTGAGGACACCGCCCTACCGTCTGGGAATAGGTACCGGAATATTCAAGCCCTTGCATCTAGACAAACTCCAGTATCTTTCCACAAGCTATCAGATACCTGAACAATACCTGAGTCAGTGACTGAACAAATGCACACACACACACACACACACACACACACCAATCTTACTCACGTCTATCCTAACATCTATCCAAATGGATAACATTAGTATGTTGCTGCTAAATAAGAGTACAATGTTTATATTTCTAACAAAAATGGACATAACGGTACCTTACTGCTACCACTACCAGTTCAATTTACGTTGTTTCATTTCATTGTGTACTGTACAACACTGTATATGGTTGAAATGACAATAAAAACCACTTGACTTGACTTAAATATGGATCAGTATTTAAATTTTGATCCTCGCCATCCATTGGAGCACAAACTAGGAGTCATCAGGACATCGGTAGCCAACAGTGTCCCCACTGACATGGTGGCTGGGGAAGAAGAGAAACTTCACATTTAGCAGGCACGGGGTAAATGTGGCTATCCTAACTTGGCATTCATCAAAGCTGGGAAAACGGCCAAACAGTTCCCCAGCAGATCGAAGAGAAAAGAAGGACAACCACAGCCTGAGCGGAAAGTGGTGGTGATTCCGCAAGTGGTAGGAGTAGCGGAACAATTGAGACATATATTTTCCAAAACACTGTGCCTCAGTTGCTTTTAAACCCCCAAACACGCTACACCAGAAACTGGTCTACCCCAATGATCAGGCCGCCGGCATAAACAAAGCAATATAGCGGACATTGTAAAGAGCCAGGAGGATTGCCGGGAATTGTGCACTGGGGAAATCAAACAGCTGCTGGCGAAATGAATGGCGCAAGATTGAAGAGCTACCTGGTCAGGGCCAGGACTCAGTGGCTTACACCCACCTCCAAGCCAGCAAGATATGTACGTTCTAGATATAGGAGGAACACTGGTTTGAACGGAGAGTCAAAAAGGCCATTTATGTGATGACGGGACATCTGTCTCTGAACCAAGGACATCTTACAATCCTATGTGAATAGCACACATGACAGATGTAATTTATGGTCATGGTAATTTGCATATGATGGTTCTATTAATTATTAAGCAATGTTTCTGGTTTTGGTTGATATGTAGATGAGTAGCATGTAAATTTGGGAATACTTACAACCAGTCACTGTTTTCTCCAGTTTCTTTATGTTCTAGCAAAGTATTGTGTTTACATTGCTCTGGAATTCTGAATATTATAGTTCAAAACGTCCAAGTCAGTTTCCCAGAACACACCACGGCCTACAAGCATGGCTGCTGCTATACCCAGTTCACAGCATGCTCATTCACATGCACGCTTACTTTTCCGAAACCCACCTGATCATCATCACAAATAATCACCCCGACACTCTTTACATGCTGACACCTGGACTCTCTTACCTTTGCAAAGTATCGCTCACGTGTACCAGTTTAAACCAAGCTTTGAATATCTTGTGTTTTTTATCTGGTCTTGACTTTGTTTTACATTCTGCTTATATATGCCTTTGTCTTAGTATATGATATTCTGCTGTCCCTGCCTGCCCATGTTTACCCTTTTTGCCTTTTCTGTTAATGAACTCTCTGCACTTGCACCCAACTCCCATCCTCGAGAAGTCATGAGTAAAAAACCTTGAGAGAAACTAAACACAAAAGGGGACCATCTCCATCTGGGTGCCACCGGATTGTACAAAGATATATACTGTATCATTGCTCTTTTGCCCATAACTGTGTATTGTATTGTGCCATGCTAAGTACGGCTGTGTACTGGCAACAACCTGGCGATACAATATGTGGGATAAGGGTTTACGATTCGATATATATTGCGATGTATTGCGATACTGTAAGCAAGGCGATATATTAAGACTTGTTTTCCACTTGTTTTAGGAAAATTTTCATAGTAAAAAAAAAAACCTGATGAATCTGAAGTGACAATGGTGGTGACTGGATATCATAAGGAAATTAAATAGCACTTTTTGTCATTTTGCATTACTGTAAGTGCATAAGTGTGTTTTCATATTCATCATCTTCCCCAAACATTCGATTTTGGCGTTGTGTATTTTGCAAATGACATGGCTCTTGTCGATCTTGTCTTGTGGCTTCTTTATTGTGGAAACCAAAATGAGCCCACAATTCAGCTCTGAGCACCCCAGGAGCTGGTCTAAGGCTTTTGGATTCAGATATGCTAATACAGTACGGTACTTACAGCGCAGTGAAGACGCCGAATGGCCCAAGCACTGCCACCTCGTAGTCGAGGTAGTTCAATACAACATAAGATGAACCACTGTCTGCTATCTAGGGGTTGGGGGTTTAAACACGACTTAAAAATCAATACAGTGTTTTTGAGAATCAATTCAGTATCGCAAAGCATAATATCGCGATATTCAAGTCTACCAATATATTCTTACACCCCTAATGCTAAGTGTGTTGCGCTGAAAGGGATCTTCAATATTCAGTGCGAACATCAGAGTCATGCAGTTCTGCAGCCCTACAGTTAGCATTTGGTAAAAGCTCTTCCTGGAGAGAGTAACAGCTTCCTAACAATGTCTAACAACAGCCAACACATTTGTAGAGGAATCTTGGACTCTCGCTTTTCAGCGTTCTTTATATTCTTAAGCATGTACATGTGGTTGGCTTGCTTTAGGGCTTTACTAGACTTGGCCACAACACACTGGATCTGTCTGGAGTTGGACCAATGCTTAATGAAGGTCAGGCATTGTATTTTGTCAGTTGCTATCAATAAAGGCTTTTTTTCTATCATCATCCTTCTCAGTGTGTTGGAGAAGAATGGTCATGGGTTCAGTTCCTGGGATTTTTTTTCAACTGTACTAGATTTATTGTGCCGAGCGTGCTTAATGGTCTTTTCTTTTTCTTTCTTTCTTTCTTTTTTTATCATTAGTAAAAACAATGAGGATTCATATCAATGAGAATTTATATCATTTGATTTGATGAGAAATTTTATTGTCCCCAAGGAAAGTTCATCTTATACTCAAGCACCACAGCATATCAGTGAACAACCACCTGCACTTATACATACATGAATGAATGAAATGAAGTGAACTATTTTGCCTTACTGTGTTTGCACATAGAAGGAATGTGACCTCCGCATTTAACCCATCCGCGCAGTGAAACACACACACCAGTGAACACTAGGGGGCAGTGAACACACTTGCCTGGAGTGGGGGGCAGCCCCAAACCACAGCACCCGGGGAGCAGTTAGGGGTGTGTTAGGTGCCTTGCTCAAGGGCACCTCAGTCGTGTCTTGCCCTGGGTGGGGATCAAACACGTGACCTTCCGGTCACGAGACCGGTTCCCTAACCACTAGGCCACGTCTGCCCCTAAATACAAACATAAACTGAAGCGGCAGACAAATTCTTAGTAGGTCCCTCCACAGGCTTGCAGGAATATTCTGTAGGCAATGAACTTCCTGCAAAACAGCCCACAAATCTGTTGAATTCTGAAGTGTAGGATTCAGAGCAATGTGTGGCCTCCCAGATGTGTTTGACAAAGTTGAGATCGGGTCACTTAGGTAGGAATGGGAAAAACCCCTAAACATAATTTGGCGTCTTCAGACATGTGGGGTGGTGCATTGTCCTGTTGGAAGAGGACAAACCTATCAGAATGAATGAGGGACATGACTGGGTGTAACTCATCAGAAAGGAGACACACATAGCGTTCACCTGTTAGAGAAGTTTTAGATGTACCAGATGTACCGTGATCGCCTTGGGCCCTATGCTGATCACAGCCAATGAAAAATAGATAGATGTACATAGGCTTGTGTCATGATGTTTGGTAAACATTGTGTACGACAGCTAGCTATCTTAGTTCTGTTAGCCGCTACTAATAGCACATGTATACATGTATGTTTGTGTGCATGTGTGTGTACGTTTGTATGTTTGTTGAGAAGCTATGCGATAAGATTGGTGGTACTGGTGGTGGGATTAATCCCCATGAACGCACATTTTTCCAAATCCTATGAAATGGTTAATAGCAGAAGTTTCTTTATTCCTCAGCGCCTTCCTTACGACTTTATTGGGAGGAAATGCAGTAACATTACTCATTAGCTATGAATTTTGTATGAGATCTGGTTGGTGAGAGACATGCTAGGTGGCTTGTGATAATGAGGAAGTCCTCTTGTTGCTTGGTGTGAGCTGGCGCTGTAGTGGTGGAGACAGCGGAGGCTGAGTGAGCTCTTTCCCCGGTTTAGGTCTCTCATCATCTTCGCAGCATGATCCCACTCATCCGCTCCACTCTTCACTCGTCTCCTCCATCACAGCTGGCCCTTACCGCATGCTCGCCCATTCATAGAAAGGATTAAGCACCATCATACGTCTGGTTCTCCTAGCTTCTGTTCACTCCTCTTCTTGTTTTTATTCCCTCTTTTGGGGGTTGATATGCTTGGAATTGTTCCATTAAAGAAGAACCATGACAAATGAATTTATTTATTTATTTATTTATTTAAACCATTACAGGTTTGCACTAGTTCCATAATTAAAGGAGCATCCACAGTAATGGTGGTTTATTTCATGCAGAGCCAAATTATCTGCCTTGGCGATGGCCTTATAACCGCAAACAAGACAAGAGTGTGATAAAAGTAAACTAATAGAAAGGGAAAAAAGATCAAAAGGAATACAGTACTGAACTTTGCCACCCAAAATCCTTATCTGCACATTAAAGATCCTACTTTGTGAATTATATATAGTGCATATGATCAAATAGACAGACTTTAACGCATGATCAAAGTTCGGAGAAGCTGTAAAAGATGATGTATTCGAATAAAAGGAGAGTGAAGGATGGGAGAAATGTATTCTATTATTTCCAAGTAATATTTCATTCATTCCACATTACAATATGAAAGGCAGCCAGCACAGAAACATAGTATAATTTTATTCTTAAACGTCGAGAAGCTAATTACTTTGACAAGGCTAGTTCAGCAGACTCTTTAACAGACTGCATTTTTCTCTCTCTCTCTCATGCTCTCTCGCTCACTCTTTCTCTCTTTCTCACTCTCTGTCTATCCTCACTTGCCTTTCCAAAACCCAGATGAAAAGGATTTAAAGAGCAGTTGGTGGTAGACATTTAATCCCCCTTAAACATTCTTAATATCTTCACAAGTGGGACTTCCTCCAAAAGAAAAAAAAAAATGACTACTTTAAATCAGTCTTTACACAAGAGACTCTGATTCCCGCTTTTAGGTGCAAAGAAACTCGAGCTTTCAAAACTCACCTTATAAGTGCTATTAAATTTGACTTAATTCTCGTATAAGAAACACACTCTTCTCAATCTTTTGCATACATTATAGCAAAATGGTGCGAAATATTCACTGACTAAATCTAACTACGACACTGCAAGGTCGTTGAAACTGTTCACATTTAAACTTCATATATATTAAAAAAAAAATCCCACATTGAATTTAAGACAAAAAAGTCATAGAAGTGTGCTGGCACATCTCACGTGGAGATTAGATCATTTTTACAGAGTTAAAGGTCCAAGGCTGCGTTTTGCTTTTAAATGAGTAGCAGGGTTGAAAGGAACAAGATTGAATGATTTCACATTGAATTAGCAAAAGTATTGCACATGGTAATGTAGACAATATGTCCATTCTATTGATTTACTTAAGAATAAAATAATAATTAAAATAAAAATAAAATAATATAAAAATACATATTAATAATAACAAATCTGTATGGGTAATGTATTGTACTTCCACAGATACTTTGCCAGTCAGTCTGGCATTATTATTATTATTATTATTATTATTATTTAAATAGATGATTGTAAATAATATTAAAAAAAAAAAAAAAGCCAAAAAGAGGATTTGTTTTTTTATACTTTTCCTACTTCTGCTACATTTTTTTCATAACCTACAGCACAATACTGGATGACTCAGAAATAAATGATACAAGCTTCAGATGTACATTCACATGAATGCAAAAATAATGATTTTTAAAGGTTTTTAAATGTTCAGAGGTTTAAGGTGAACGTCAATTACATAAGGCTGGTTTTATAAGGCCTACACACTGGCGTGCCAAAAAACCTTGTGTCAGTAATGTGAACAGCAATAGACTGAGCACATAGCCCTGGGGGACCCCAGTGCTCAGTGTGTTGATGCTGGAGCTGTTACATTCGATCCAAACTGACTCAAGCCTCCGTGTCAGGAAGTCCAGGATCCAGTTACAGAAAGAAGTGTTCAGGCCCAGCATTCAGCTTCATCTTTTTTTTATGATTGTGTTGAATGCTGAACTAAAGTCTATGAACAGCATTCGAACGTAAGTGCCCTTATTGTCCAGGTGGGTGAGCGCCAGGTGAAGGGCGGTGGACATGGCGTCATCCGTTGAGCGGTTGGGACGGTTGGGATTTAAACTGCAGGGGATCTAGTGAAGGAGGCATCAGGGTCTTGATGTTCTTCATGAGAAGCCTCTCGAAGCACTTCATGATGATGGGTGTGAGTGCAATGGGACGGTAGTCGTTGAGGCAGGGCACTTGTATAATGGTGGTTCACTTAAGACACGTTGGGATGGTGGCACTGCTCAGGAAGGTGTTAGGATGTCAGTGATGACATCTGTCAGGTGGTCTGCACATTCCCTGAGCACTCTACCGGGAATGTTGGCCAGTTCAGCAGCTTTCTGTGGGTTAATATTGCATAGGGTTTTTCTCACATCAACTGCTGTAAGGCACAACACCTGGTCGTTGGAAGGAGGACTGGTCTTCCTCGCTGCCACGCCGTTCAGCGCCTCGAACCGAACGTAGAAGTCGTTCAGAGCATCTGGAAGGGAGGCATAGTTGTTACAGAAAGGCGGTTGGCGATGGCCTTGGATGCCCTGCCACATGTGCCGTGTGTCATCGCTGTCTCTGAAGTGGCTGTGGATGCTCTGGTTGTGTGCATGCTTTGCCTCTCTGATGGCCTGGGGCAGTTTGGCCCTTGCTGTTCTCAGGGCCACCTTGTCTCCTGCTTTGAAGGCATTATCTCGCCTTCAGCAGAGCACGCACCTCTGCAGTCATCCACGGCTTCTGGTAGGGACGTGTGGTGGATGTGAATAGGTGGATGTGTTTAAAGTGTATTTCAGCTTTCTATCCATGTTTGTGGATTTGTTCATGTAATATCAAAGGGGCACAAATGGCAGCGCAATCATATAGAATATGTTTTACAAGTGCAGGTGTTGAGACAGAGTGTCTTGACAGACTGCCATGTTTTGCTGACCTTTGGAAATACAAAAGGAGTGTCTGCAACTTTAAACTGAGAATGAACCAGAAAACCCGAACACCCTTTTGTCTACCTATCATGATCTCATGCTCTTGCAAATACATTCAAAAGCAGCGACTATTAGCCGTCTCGTATTAATAGAAAGAACGGTTCTGGGTTTCTAGATGTCGTAGGCTGTACAACTGTGACTAGCAGATGCCCACCACACAGATGTTGAAGTATCATATAGGAAGTGAGAAGTGTCGTGATAAATCACGCTGACCTCGACTTGGTCCCTTACGAGCTTCCTTCTGTTGTCAGATCCACTTCTGTAATGCTGGCTTAACATCTGTTGAATCGGTTGTTCATTTAATTGCGAAATGCTGCCGGAGATAAGCGCCGTTTCCTGTTTTATGACATTAATTCCGCATCTTTATACTCATTCATCCTAATTACCCTGATACGAGGAATGAACGGTCTGTTTATCAGAGAAAGAGGTTCCGCGTTTCAACCAGGTTACATCATGCTCTCGCTTAGATTCCCGAATCCCTGTGTGACTTGCGCAAAACGCACGCATCTCTGATTCGCTCGAAAACTACTCATCAAGCAAAGTTGAGATTTCTAATCTCTGGCATTGTGCGATTTTGTTTTTTAAACCGTAATGAGGAACTGTCTGTGCTGTGGTTTCATTAAGCAGCCATCATAGTAAAATACTTGTTTACCACCATGTCATTGCTACCTTAATGATGGCCAACATAATGCAACCTACCTCAGTGGTTATAAATTCCTGTCCATTGGGTCACCGTTTTAGACCTGAGCTGGTCTTCCTGAAGACCCTGGTACAAGAAAAAGCAATTTATTTATTTATTTATTTTGTGCATTATCTCTCCAGCAAAACATAAAAACAGAGCAATTGTATAAGCACCATAAAAAAAAAAAGAAAAAGACAACTGACAAAATGGAACGAACCGGGCGACGACGTACCAATCCTTCATTCATTGCAAGCTGTTGCAACATTTAGATACACATACCGCTGCTCGGCTTTTACAGGTACATTTGTAGGATAATGGCTCACTTTTCCAACTTTGAGCCCATTCCATCATCACCTGTACACATCATCTGAGATAAAGTACACGCATTAAAGCCTAAGTGATCCACATGTTTGTGTTGGAGCCGTGTCTGACACCACTGACAGAGGAAGGTATTTAAATAGGTATTAGCGAACCTGGTTTCTTCCCTAATCTGAGAAGAAGCTGCATAAATTTCTACTAGGTGTATATCATCTGCTTAAGTTCTTTAGCGGCCACCTGTCTTCACTCCCCGATTGCCACTTGTCAGGTACTCCGCACCTGAAGCACCAGGTAATCGACCGTGAAGGTGACTAACCAAAAAAGCTCGCGGTACAAGCCCCTTGCCAAACGTACCTGTCAAAACATAGCTAAATCAGCCTAGAAAGTGAGACTATGAGAGTTAATCTGTTGTGGTAAGCTAGAGAGAGAACCAAACTCCATGAAAGATTTGATCATTTCTTTATTAAAGCCTCGGTGGTCAGCGGGATCAGGTTTGAGTATTATTAAAACAAAATAAAAAGATGTCACACTCAAGGTGCGGGTCTTCAAGCTTTCGGAAAATCTTGGTCTGATTGCCTCTTATAGCCGTGACCAAGCTTATTTAACCAAACAAACAGCCTGAAAAAATGAGCGAGAAGGCTGAACAGGCACAGCCATTTTGAATAAATCACTCTCCCCGTGAACAGCAACGTAGATTACAATAGATTTGTGTCACCCAACCAGAGCAATATTGCTGCAATCTGGTATTCATGGTTTGCTGGTGATAAGCAATGCATAAGTTACTACTGATCCATCTATAGTGAAAATGCAATTTTCAGGACGGAAGCACTTATCCATCAGTTAGGTTAGAATGCCGAAGGCAAGCGACTATTATGCTGCCTCCGAACCCGGGGTATGAATTCCACAGAGTGAGTCTAAGGAGTGAAATATGTAATTGTTTTTATTTCTAAAACTGACTGCAAACCTGGTAATATTTATATTGTTGTAGACTGGGTGGTGGAAGAAAACTCTGATTTAAGTGTGAACAGAGTGAAAAGTGTGTGCTTACCTAGAATTGTAAGTTTCCTCTGTCTGGATACTAGACTTTAGCATCGTCAACTGGCTTCATCCAATCACCAGATCATAAGTTCACCGATCTGATTGGTCGAAGAGCATTTGGAGAGCGCTCGTATTTATTATAAACCACACTGCAGGGCTTACATGGCGTGTATCTTCCGCTTGACATACCATTCCAGTTTCTAGTTCGATTTAGGGACTTTTTCAGAGGACATGGCAACCGATATATTTCAGGAGTCTAACTTTGGACTGAAATGAAAGCTTGTCAGATAAAGATTAAAAGCAAGATGAGACACCAACTTTACTCTGCATTCCGTTAACAGGAATGTACAAATCAATGTGTGCGAGATAGCTAGCAGTGTGCTGATTGCTGATTTCTGCAAAAATAAACAAATAAAATTTTGGCCAAAATATGAATAAAATGAGACTTGCTCAACACTACATTTGGTAACACTTATTTCGATTGTCTGTGTAGTTTGTCAACAATGTGTATACAAATATTTAACAAACAATTACAGCACAATATCATTACTGAACATTCAAACCTATACCAAACCTGTACTTAACCCTAACTTCAACTGTTACCCAAACTCAAACCCAACCCCTTATCTTAACCCTAACCCTTACACCAACCCTTACCAAAACTCTCAACTCCAACCCAAAGCATGAACCTACCCCAACCTCCAACCCCAACCCCTAATCCTACTTCCAACTGTTATCCTAATCCTAACCAACCCAAACCATCCCGTAACCCTTACCCAAGATCCCACCCCAACCCAACCCAAACCCTGAGCCTACACCGACCCCTAATATTAGGCTCAACTGTTACCCAAACTCTAACCCAACCCCTAATCCTAATCCTACCCTTTACTCAAACTCTCAACTCCAACCCAAAGCATAAAGCTACCCCTAACTCCAACCCCAAATCCTAATCCTACCTCCAACTGTTATCCTAATCCTAACCAAACCAAACCAAACCAAACCAAACCAGACCCTTACCCAACCCAAACCCTGAACCTACACCAACCCCTAATATTAGGCTCAACTCTTACCCAAACTCTAACCCAACCCCTAATCCTAATCCTGCCCCTTACTTCAAGCCGTACCCAAACTCTCAACTCCAACCCAAAGCATGAAGCTACCCTTAACTCCAACCCCAACCCATAATCCTACCTCCAACTGTTACCCAAACTCTAATCCAACCCCTAATCCTAACCCCACCCTTTACCCAAACTCTCAACTCCAACCCAAAGCATGAAAGTACCCCTAACTCCAACCCTAACCCCTAATCCTACCTCCAACTGTTACCCAAACTCTAATCCAACCCCTAATCCTAACCCTACCCTTTACTCAAACTCTCAACTCCAACCCAAAGCATGAAACTAACCCTAACTCCAACCCCCTCACCTAACCCTACCTCAAACTGTTACCCGAACCCAAGCTCCAACCCCAACTCCTAACGTAAGGTTCAAGAGGTGCCCAAACTCTAATCCAATCGCTACTCCTTACCCCAATTTGACCTCCACATGTAACATATCTTTGCCGTCATGAGACACATACACTAGTGAACAAACACACTAGTGACGCACTGAAGACACTTGGCTGGAGTGGTGAGAAGCCCTATTCACGGTACCTGGGGAGCAGTTGAGGGGGTTAGGTGACTTGCTCAAGGACACTTCAGCAGTGTATTGTCGGAATGGGTGCTTGACCCGGCAACCTTGATTAAACGGTCACATGATTTCCGGTCTTACGGTCACAGTTCCTTTACCTCGAGACACGTCTGAGCTGTCTTTTGTAGCAACTTGGTCCTGGAATAACATTGATTTGTTTCATGTTGCTATCCTATACACTGTAATATGGTTTAAAAATGACGATTAAAACCACTTGACATGACCTCAAAGGTTACACCAGCCACAGTCCTAACCTTAACCCTAACCTTCAGTTTTACTCTAAGCCCAACCCCCTAGTCTATACCCTAACTCTAACCCTAACAACCTGCTAAAATACTCTATAGACAATATGTAAAATACCCAAAGAAAATGTTAAACAGTTGAATCTGAGACTAAAAAGCTCTTGTAACACTACATACACTCTGTAAACCCTCTGTAGGTTGACTATCCAAGTAAAGCATAACCCTACTTTCTTGCTTATATACATACATCACACTCTCACCCCACAGACTTTGTGAAGTTTTTCTCTAAACCATGACTTTTATAAGCTGGTTCTTTGCATACTTTGCTGTACTAACATCACTTTTTTTCTTTTTACTCAATTATACATTCCTTCAACCTTTCAGGGTTTTTTTTTTTTTTTTTCGCATGCTCTACATTATCCTGTTTGCTTGTGTGCTTTTATTTATTTATTTTTTTTGCTTTCTTGACTTGTGTTTTTTTTTTTCTTTTTTTTTCTTTTTTTTTGCCTGCTCTGCATTTTTCTGATTTCCTTTAAGCATCGACTCCTTCAGTAAATCAGCAGCTGTGTCCTAACTCTGGAGCAGGGCTGTGCAGAGACCCTCACATGGGCAGATGGATCAAGACTTTTAAAAACTACACCAGCCAAGCTTATCAGCATGATGTAATGCATCTTAGATTTAAAGTTAAAAAGGTTAAACAACACAACATCGGATTACATTTTTATTTAAAAAAAGCAAGATAATATAACGAGTAGCGCCGACACCTCACGGCATAAAAAGCCCGGGTTCAGTTCTCTGGCTGGGTGGTCAGGGTCGTTTCTGTGTGGGTTTCCTTTGGGAGACTGATAATATCCAGTTAGATAGATAAGAGATATTAATTGCCCCTGTATGTTTGCATGTCAGGGTTTAGGAGTATTTCAGATTAGACGACTTGTTTGGCTTGTACTTGTTTAGCTTCTACTTGTTTGGTAATATTAGGTTTTGTACGGCTCATTTCTGGTAGCATCCTAGCTCAACGTAGCTTGAATTCAGGTCTACTGAACACTAGAGTTAATAACTGGATAAGAGTCTGGATAACAGTGTCTGCTGAATACATGTGAAGGTGTAAATATGTGTGTGTGTGTGTGTGTGTGTGTGTGTGTGTGTGGTCTTGTATGTATATAATTGTGAGCAAATGTTGTTATAAGGATAGGAACATTTGACATTTTGGTGACATGTGGACATTTTTACCGGTCCTCACTTTTTTTTTCTTTTGTCTTGAACGAATCTTAATAAATAAATAAATAAATAAATAAATGAGCCAAGAAGTTGCCTTTTCAATACCGAGGTTAGGGTTAGAAATAGCATTAATTAGCTGCATTAATCATTATGTCAGTGAAGATCCTCACAACGGTTAAAAGAATATTGTGTGCATGTGTGTGTGTATGTATATATTCTATATTATATATATATATTAGGGCTGTCGACGTTAACGCGATAATAACGCATTAACACAATCTCAAATTATCGCGATAAAAAAAAATAGTGCTGTTAACGCAAATTCTAATTTGGCCCTGTGATTCACCCGTAGTTCATGTTGAGGCTTGTCG